>NW_023611312.1:0-119069 GCF_013339725.1 Rhipicephalus microplus
ATCACTAGCTCATTAGAGAACAGTCATTTCATCGCCAATTTAACAGCGGCATTTTGGGCGGAAAAGCAACACATTTTACACCTTGCGCCGTAAACATTGATATATGTCTAGTGTTTTACGTTGAGAAAATGTATACAGGGCACTTACTCTGTAGGCTCTCTATCAAGTCGGTCAGCAGCATGTCATTCCAAGTCTGATAAAACATCAGATACTGTGACTTTGCACCAACCTTGCTTCTCAGCTCACCTGCGTGATGTCAATCAAGATTCCCCACACTCACTAACAGTTGTATCTATCGGTTTTCATGTGTGACCGACAGGCAAATACGGCTATAATGTATTGCACCCATCACTGGGAGCACTATTTTTGCCAATACTGGCAGTGGACGGTTCAGTATTTGCTCGGGGAGCACGCGTACAAAGAAACTCAGGAAGTGTATTGCCCAGTTATGGCAATGACAAAAATGCATGATCTTCTTCCGCCCAGCAGATTTAATAAAAAAGAACATTGGCATAACCTACTCAGATGCAGTGCACAAAAATTAGAGAAATTTCTAAGACGCAGACGTGCAGCAAGTTATCCACATTGTAGGAATCCAAGCATGTGTACATTGTTTTTGAAAAAGCTGTGCATGATGCATTGTGTTATTTTGAATAACAATGTCGAAGCATATCGGCTGCTTACCGTTCATAAATTTGCGCGGCTTTAAAGGGCTTGCCATGTACGTCTACAGTGCTGTTATAAATTAGGGGCACCTTATGAATAGATATAACATCAGCTTTCACGTTGAAACAATATTGTAGGTTGGATTTGAATTTTAAATGGGAAAGTTTGTACCAAGCGGCAAAAGTTGTGAAACAGCAAACTTGACAATTTAAAAACATATTCTGGTCGGTTCTAGTCGTTTCTTGCCGATGCAGGTTCCAGTTTGCTTCTAAGATGTTGAAATGTTGCAGCTAGTCACGCTAGGTCGTTTTTACAGCTAAATCTGCAAATTCTGCTAGGAAAAATGAAGAACTGTCCGGCAGCGGTGCACAAGCGGTCTTATTGGGCGGTCGTATCAGTTGTGACATTCTCATAGCCGTACGGAATCACGCGGCTCTTCGGCTGCGTGGAGTGACGTGGTCAGTCTAGTCACAGCTGTGGCACCAAGCTCGTGCGCATAAGTTTCTCCTGAAAACTTCGCTTGGGTATGCCACAAACAACTCTAGAAGAGCGCCAATAGTGAAAATGTGAGAGAGCTCAAATTCACCGCACTGATAGCGCAGTCCTGGCACAAAAAAGCACACCATAAATACGGAGTGAATAATGACGAGTAGGGCAAAGATTCGAAGGGTTTTATTGGTAAAATTCGAATCATGCATCTGTCTGTCAGTCTGTCGGTCTGTCTGTCGGTCCGTTCATCCGTCCGTCTGCAGCGACTGAGTTATCCGTCAAACTAGGCGGTCACGTATTAGCTAGGAGGATTATACACACGCCTGTCCAAGCTTCGCACGTAAAAAAAGTGCTGGCAACAACTATGCACCGATGATTTAGCAGCCTTTCAAGCTGCGTGAAATCGTGAACGGAAATGCAACCTCGGGTGGTGGGTGGATCCTGCAAGTGACGGTAGCGAGTTTACTCGCGATGTCAGACGCCTGCAACAACGCTGCGCCAAAAAATGAATGCACTGTTCTTGAAGATGGTAAAAATGCACCTAATTGCTTTTTGCCTTATAGGGAACATCGGGCAGTGTCTGCGCCAAAAAATGTGGCGTTGCGGCATCAACGTGATAATTGCGAGAGCGCTTTCGCTGGTTCAAACGTCTGCTTTCGGCAAGGGTTTCTGCAGCGACACTTTCACTTCGAACTCAACGTCTCTGAACGCCAGTAATTCGAGAACGAACAAGGTGAATAATGCGTTAGGAAATGCATTTACCCTAATTACACTCCTTTATGACCGGCCTCATGTGAGGCAAAATGTGAGAATTTCAAATAAACATTCTGGCAAACCCATGCCAAGCTTGTCCCTAACCTGAATAAAAAGCACCTGCAAGTAATGAATTTTTATAAAAGACTTCGATGCAGTGTCGGGTTTAAACCACAACTAAAAACTGGGGCCAAATGCTTTAGCTTGCACTGTTTAATCATTTGTATGGAGCGCTAGGGTGGTGATTTTTGTACGCTGACCCTTAGTGCAGAGACGTCCGAGTTTAACCCCAGCAGGCAGACACAGACACGACACATAAGCTCGAGCTAGAACTATGCCATCGCTCTTCTAAGAGGTCCACATGCACTTTATTGCTTGCGTATGTCTTCCATTGCTTCAGGGTATGGCTGCAGCCACTATTTCTTTCCCTTTCCATATTGTTGTCCTTTTGTGTATACTCGTGGTCTTCGGCTGACCGCCGTCACTTCCCAGCCATTTCATCGCCTAACCGTTACGTTCAACTGCGCACGTCAAGACAAGTTTTATTGTGTGTATCAATGCCATTGTGTAATTCAAGCAATGGCAAGCATATCGCCGTATATGCAAGTCCCAGCCGTGGTTTAGGAGGCACATTTCACAGGGGCGTAAAAATTCCGTCGGTTCCAAACACCACTGTCATGAAACCAAGGAACCAAGTGCAAATGGCGATAATTTGCGCCTTGCTGCTGAGACCATTCAACAACGCTGGCCTATGGCTTGTTCATTCACTGAAGTTAGCCTCTAAGAGCTTGTGTTGTACAATAATATGACCACACATATGGAAAGCTATGCGTTTATTTTTAGCGCAGGTTTGTTGAAGAGTCTTATAACAACTATTTTGAGAGGTTTCGCGTAGATTGTGAGTCGCCTGTATCGCATCACCACCTGCCATGAGATTTACTCTGATTTCAAGCATAGAGAAGTACTGTGGAATAAATTTGCATGGCCAAAGAAGCAAGCATTTGTTGGAAGAACTTTTTCCTGGACGAGTTGGTGCGTAACCTTGCTGAACATTTTAGGGGCGAAGCTCCTTATAGCGACACCCGTTCGTCCCTCGTAGTCGTAGTCGTAGTAGTAGTCGTAGTGGGTAACCAGTCTTACATTTTGACCTCCAAGGTGGTGCCGGTGAGAGAGTTCTTCTGTGCGTCGTTGAACAATAAAAATTCACAGCGTGCGCGCTAACTAAAAGCCGAATTCTTCAGTCTCTCATTCCCCCATAGCGTCCATTGGCATGTACAATGAGCACTATCTGACCATAAGGGTTGCTACGTTATACTCGCTGGGCATAACCTCATTGGTTTTAGAAAGGTTTAGTAAGCGTTGGGCCGCAGTACCATGAATACAGTGAACTGGTATATGCCATGAACTCGAGGTGGTTAAAGGTGGGAAGTAGACACGAAGCGCAAGCCGAAAGAAAGTGTGCGTGTGCCTCCTCTCGTTAGGTCCTTGGAATGTCCGCTGGATGGCGGTGCTTCTGTATGAGGGATATATGATGAAAAGAGGCGAAATGGTGGTACTTAGAGTGTTGAATAGGTGGACTAACGGACACACAGCCAGATTCATGGACGGACTCACGGATTGCTGCACCGACGGATGGACGCATGGACAGACGCAGTGGCGGATGCATGGACGAACGCAGGGACGGACGCACAGATGGACTTGTGGACGCACGAATATACACACGAACGGTTGGGCGAATGGACGCACAGACGGCCACACAGACGGACGCATGGACGGACGGAAGCAAGAACGAATGAATGGACGGATGCTTCACCCCACTCTCCATCATTCACTCCGTGGATATGCTGCCAAACGTTTTTATTTTGGACTTTAAACTTGGAATATTAAGGCCGAAAAAGAACATAAGGATGTCTTAGCACATTGTTGGTAGTCCTGCTCAAAAGTTTATTCACTGAGCCTGCTCAAGAGATGAGCTTCGGAAGTCGGTGGCAGAGCGCTGAAAATAAACAAGCATGATGTTCATTGATGGAGAGAAGCTCTAGTACTGAAATGCTAATTTGAACAGCACAGGATATTCAAAAAGCCAGCTTTTGGTGAAGAAGGTACATGCAGTTCTGGGCTCCTCGTCCGTAAAGGCACCGGTGATAAGGCCAAGAATATGGTCGCATTTTACGTGCCTCTCGACGAACAGCAGTTCTGGAAGATGCCTTGCCACAGCACGCGCTAATAAGAACTGACCAAAGACACGCAACCGTCCGTTTGCATGGCTCACATGTTCTTTCATGGAGAAACTCAGCGACAACTATAGCAGAACTGCACTGTCATATGTGGTATAATAGCAATGTGCTCCGTCAACACCATGAGCGCTAGTATATTTGTAGGATCGGTAGCATCTAAGCATCATATGAAACCTCACTTGAAAAGGCGTTCGAGCTGGTTGTGGTTACCTGCTCCCGTGAATGGTGATATTGATAGTGCTCCCGTTGATTGTATTGATAGGGAACCTGCTAATGACTCCGAAGTTTCTGGTGAGCTACCATGTCTTTCCCGGTTCTCAAGAAACCAACGACACCCCAAATAAATTCAGGACTATATACAATGTGTTCTGGTGTGTGTCTTGACGGCTTTGTAATTATTTTTCTCTCAATATATATATAGTCCAGTGGGCATTGACGGACTACCGTAGGTTGACAATAGCACATGTTACTTGAATCCATCAAAGAATCACACCATATCTTAGTCTGTGTAGTGAAATGCAATTTAAATGAATGTATATTCAGCAAGTTTTTTTTTTCCTCGATGAAAGCACATTTGCACCCGATCCTAAATTACTTCCTTTACTGGAACTCTCCTGCATAGCGCATTTGTGTTGCATAAACGTACACCGTGACAAAATTTAATGCCTCCGGCACCATGATGATCACTTCAATGAGTACCATAACGTTTTGTTACATATCTTTACCATTGTTTTCACCATCAGCAGTGCCAGCAGCGTCCAGCAAAGCTTATTGGGGAGGCCACAATAGGCGTAGCCACAGTCGCAAAACGTAAACAGGTGAATATTTTTATGAGTGCGAAGCGGAAGCGCATCTTTCCTTATAAAATATTTAATATTTTGTTTAGAAGCGGTGTTTCGCTTGGTAATACCGGTCATTTTCCGTCTGTAAATACGTTTCTCCGCAGCAACTTCACTCCTGATCACTGCAGTCTTAAGCAACCAGGTGTGGAAAAATACTGCATTAACCATACGATCATGAATCATCGTTACGTTCTATAGCAAATAAATAGCTTAACAAACAAATCCGGATTGCAGTGTATATTAACAGCAGATGTTTTTTTAAGGTTTTCTTAACATGATAATGTGTAGGTGTTTCAGTTATTGCAATTTCCCTTTAACACTCTTTCTTTTCGGAGGTGCCTTGAAGTTTGTTCAAGTGAAGTTTCAGTGCATGTACTTTGTGCACACTGGAATAACGAATCTTGCCTGACATAGGTTTAGTTCATGCGTTGCCCTATGTTACGCTGTCTGCCGACCCTCTATAGACTATCTTATAAACACAATAACAATAGCCTTTCATGCAAAAGCTGCCCAGACATGTAATATTGCGTGTCATACTTACATGTTACCGTTAAATTCATGGTTATAAAGCACAATCTAGCTTGTATATCAAGGGGTATAGTTCTGAAAGTAAGTCGGTGAGCACTTTTTATTGCAATCACTTGTAGCAATTCAATGTCTTATTGACTATAAGTAATCAAAAAAGTGGTACATGGGTGTTTAAATGCACGCAAAACTTTACCACGATTACCAACCAAACAAGAAAAATTGTTTGAAGCTCTATTGAGCTATTGGCAACCTATACTACAAAATATTAGAAATCAAAAAAAATTTGACTTGTGTACGGATGTTACACCCTATTTGGTTTGTCTCAAAAGTACGTAACTTGTACTAAAAACTTTAAACACAGATTTTGCACCTCTGCATCTATATTCATCATTTGAAAAATAGGTGCCAAAAAAAGGTCTCCCGTAACAAGTTCCTAAGTAACCCAAGCTGGCTAACTCAAGTCATGAATTCTTGTTGCAACAGCAGTGAAAAAATAAAGCTGGCTAGAAAAATATGTAGCTCTTCTTTCATGTACGCTTACACAGTAGCACTCAACAACACCTAACTTAGTTTATTCGTGTATAATGTTTCTCACTAAAACCATACAGGTGGTTCAAAGTCCATTTTGTATTCATTGTTTTCGCTTCAATGTGGCCACAAACGCCTGTTGCATTTCACAGCATCTCTACAACTACGTCATTTCTGTCACCATGCGCCTACGTTCTCGCACTAAACTTGCTTTCGCTAAACGATTACACTTGGAGAAAGCCCACGCCTGCAAAGACAGCGTTGCACAGTCCCTACAAAAGCTGGAAAAGTGGCACTTCCAGAACCCGTTGCAAAACTTTTTTGTCTGTTTATCAGCTAAAAAACTTGGCTCATACCCACAAGGAGCATGGGACGTTGAAAAGTTTTGAAGCATCTAGTACATATGCTTGCAAAATGCCCACTACTTCACTAAATAATTTCGTAGCTGTCAGCAATGAAGAATTAGAGTGAACCCTTTTTAGGGTGGGTGAAAGGAAGCATACAATGGCCTACTTATAAAAGGAGAACGAATTGAGCTTTCAACCGGGACAGTTGCCTTTGTTTCGCTCTGTCCCGTGCGTTCTTTTCCGACGCTTGCTCCACTCCCTCGAGCGCGCAGACGTTTTAATGGCTACCCAATAAGGAATGTACTTTGATACCGGGCTCGGCCAGAAAAAAATCTTAAAACTGACGTCCACCCGAAGTACCGAAAATACCAGGGTGCATTGCTAACGCTCCGCGACAAGCGACCACGGCCTTTGTTTACAACTAAGCAAAGCTCGATTTCGAGCAAACGCGAGGAAAAGTGCTCAATCACGGCCACGCCAACTCAGGGGAAATCTTCAAGACGGAAGAAATCTCCGCCTCCAGTTCGTCTTAGGAACATCAAACAGCATTGTCTCCACACAACTCGAATAGGACATGGAAAAAACTGGCGCCCCCACCCCAGCTTTTGCTTGGTCCCCTCTTCAACCAGTCGCCGATACACCATCGGAGCCCGTGTCTAAGCTCACGGAACTTCCTGCAGCAGTGGGAGAGTAAAGTGGCACCATTCTTTGCCGCCAATGGGAACGAACCCCACCTTTCTCGCTGCAACTCACGACGCCATCGGGGCTTTCCTGTCTGGCTTTGCGACCACTCGACGCGCGTGGGTCAGTTTCCGGCACACCATGGTCGGAGTTGACATCAGTGATGAGGTTTGTTAACTGTTCAGGTTACGCGCACTTCGTTGAGTCAGTGACGATAACGTCCGTAATAAATTCGCGAGGTGGTTTTCTGTTTCTTTCTTCCTTGATGGAAGCAACACTCAAAAATAGACACATAACAAGGATGCTACACGGGAACACTTCGTGATACAACCAAAAAAACCTAGAAAAGCAACGCACATGGTGATATGATGAAGGTGATGCTGAAAACATTTATTTACCAAAATAAAACAAGGTAGTTACGGAGTGACCACCTCATAAAAGGACGGCATGCACAACGAGTAGGTGGGGATGCCTAGTATGGGATATCATTGGCGTCGGCTGCTGCCTGGGCCCGCCGACCCAAGGCCTTAAAGTAGAAGCAGCCAAGAAGGTCGCCTCCCACTACTCCTGGGTAGGGTTGGATAGGAGGTACAGCAGGCTTGCGCGGGCAGGCCTACACAATGTGGTAGATGTCGGAAGACTTTTTGCCTGAGTGTGAGGATCTGCCGAAAAAGGCGAAATTGTATTGTTTTAGGGCTGCCGGTCACAACATACTGTTTATAAAGAGTCGGAGTAAAAGCCGCTCCTCCGCTTTAATTAGACCTTTGTATTGGCGTGAATAAATGCTGGGATTGAATATGTTATACTCTACAATTTCGAGGAAAAAACACACCAAATTGAATTTAAGGTCGTCTTGATCGTAGGAGGTGAGTAAGAATGCCCCGAGAGTTCCATGCGAGCAGGCGCCCAGACTATACGGCGGGTTGCAGGGGTTGCCTGATCGACCAAGTTCTGCATTAGGTGTTAGGCGAGGTGGGTGACGCAGCCATTCATGATGTTTCGGCAGGCCCCTTGAAAGCCGGAGATGATGGTTTGCGATGTTGGGTGAAAAGCAGCCAATGCAATGCCGACTTCCTCCGTGTTGATTACGTCCCTGGCTCATAATGTGAGCCCATAAAATGTTTGATTTCCGTGTAGAATGGCGGCCGTGTACCAGAACCCATGGTGAGGGCGGGAGGCGCCCTCGCAGAACCCGCCGAATTCGGATCTATAATAGCAGGCCAGGGCTTCCGGCCGCGACAGGCACCAGCCATCGTGGTCTTCTTTTGCCATATTTTTTGAAGGAGGACGCACGAAAGGGGACCTGTCCACTCAGATGGGAGTATAACACGATCCTCCATGATTTGAATATGTTAAATGTGTAGGTGTGGTAAGAGGCAGTGCTCCTCTACCGTCTGTGAAAGTCGAGTATACTGACTTGTGGGGAGGCCTCTCGAAGCTACCGGAACGTATTCACCACGCCTAGGCCTAGAAAGCGCTGGTGATAGGTTTTCACAGGGAGGTCGAGGGCTCGCTTGACAATTTTGCGAAGGATGACTTCAAGTACATCCTCGTCCTGCTTTCGCAGGTGGAGGAATGGGGCTGAATCTAAGAACCTACTTGTTACAAATGCATGTGCCAGCCACAAGGAATCTCTGCACTGTAGCACCCCGCCTTTATTAGAGACCTGGTGGCACATGCAGCCTGCCTGGTCGGCCACCTTCCGGAGCTTGGCCAATGTGGCGTCAGACCGTCTGTTTTGACTAATAAAGAGCCCCAGTATCCGGATTATTTTTTGTTCGGGGATTGGACCCGTCTACAAAGAGAGTTTAATTTTGGCCGTGCACTAGGGGGAGGAGCGTACGTACACGAATTCTGTTTAGATGGCGAGCAGGTAAAGCCACACTAGTGGGCATAGTGGTCGACTATGCTCACGGCTTGCTGCAGGTACGCCTCGTTATCTCAGAGTGTGCCCTGCGGGGCCCAGATAGTGATGTTATCAGCATACAACACATGTTGTAAACCGAGAACGTCAGCCTCTGCACCGTGCTACAAGAACTTGGTTGGAGCGCTCAACAAGCAGCAGCAGATATTGCTTCCCTGATCGTCCGGGCTGGGGATGCTGAAAACGGATGGTGTCGAGAGAAACACTGGGGTATCCAAACAAGCTAGCTATCCTTGGACGAAGGGCGGCTGGTAGTGCTTACTGAGAGTAGGTGTGAATACAATCTCTCCTACTGCCACAAACTGGGCACACTCCCGACGTAGGTACTTTTATGAAAGACATGAATGTTATAGGCCGGAAAGCTCTGGCCATGCGCTACATGGAAGGAGCACACTTGGTGTCCAGAAAACTGGCAGTCATGAGCTTCGTGTTAGGGATGCGGCAGGACTGTTCAAATTCATATCAGTTCGCCGGTAACTCTGATGTCAGTATATCAACTAACTCGTTGAGTTTAATTGAAGACAATTCTACCTCAGCGTTAACTTCTTGGGGACGTGCCAAAGTAGAAGCAGCCCGTACATAGGAGGCGGAAGGCGTTCCCGCTCAAGGTACCGAGTTTGAAAATGCCCGAGAGGGGGGGGGGAGAATATCCTCACACCGCGCGCTCGAAAATACGTCGCAAAGTTTCGAGTGAGGAGCATATCCAAATCGAGAGCTACCCATGTCCATATAACGTGTATCGCAAGGGCCACGATGCCTAGGTCAAAAGTACTGGGTCCTCCTCCATTTCTGCGAAACTAGAGCACGAGGCGTGCCAAGTACGAAGATTAGCCACTCCAAAAGAAACAAAAAAGAGTCTCTCTAGGACAAGCCTGGTTTGGGGCTTAACAGGTATAGTGGAAGCTGCACATTTAATAAAGCTTTACAGCAAAGGTTAAATTATTTATGCTAGCTGTAAGTGGACGTGACAATGCGCTTAGTCACCCGATTCTGTTGCTCAGCGTTTCCTTAATTAACCACCAGTTTTTGGCAGTCTGGCCATCTTTTTAAAATAGGAACCCAATATGTGTAGCCCCTTCTTTACGGGCTGGCAATGAACGGAACGTGGGCTGGAAAGAGCGCAGTTGAGATACATGACTGTGCTTTTTTGCCTATTTAGCCTGGCGAGGCTCGAAGAGCAGTTTTGTTTCATGATGTCGAAAACGGTGCAAACATTTGCCTTGTCATTGACGCTATCGAAGAGGTCAAGTGTAGGCAAACAATTTCACAAGGGGTGAACTTGGCGGAATGGGAAATCAGCCGACACTGGTGTCCTTCGAAATATTCTGCAAGAGTGGCGCAGTCGCGAGCACGCAAAAAACGGGGGAAAGTGTATCACTCTGCCCGGCTCCACGGCACACAATGAAAAGCTCCGAGATGTGATCCGAGATGACAAATGGCACACAGGTCTAGTTCCAAGCCACTCGGCGTTGAGAGGCACCTCGCAGAGTACTCGCAACAATGCCTGCTCACAACGCTTGCCGGACCATCTGCCGGTAACAAATTTCTTCCTGGCGCTGGTAGAGAACGAGAGCAAAACTTGGAACAGAGAGAGGGATACGTTTTGGAAGAGGTTCAGGGGGACGCATTAAGGTTTTCGGTCGGGCGGGCAGGTGGGTGGGCGGGCGGACAGACGGACGGACGCACGAACGGACGGATGGATGGATGCATGGATGGATGCATGGATGGATGGATGGATGGATGGATGGATGGATGGATGGAAAAGCAGGAAGGTGAACTATATGAGAATTCCGTTTGCTACCCTATACCTGGAGAAGGGGTCTGAAGGATGAAAAGAAACACATTAAGATAAGAACAATAAAATACACGTGACCTTACATTAGGCTGGCGCTTTTGATAGTTATAGACGTAAGATGATAAAATTTTTTGTAGTTTATGAAGCATGACTTCACATCTAAAAGTTATCTTCGAACATGGTTATCTGACTGTTACAAACTTAGAACTCAAAATATAGTTTCGTCAAAAATATCGCCAAGCACAATGTTTCACTTCCAGGGCTTTGCAAAATTTATAAATGTCTTGGGAAATACTTACTCGTCCCATGATCTTGCTTTTGACTGAAAAGAAAGCAGAAAAGCATAGCAAACCACCCTTATTTTTATTATCATCACGCGATATTTACAATAAACGCACTTTTCTAATCCTAGGTAACACGATGTCATTGCACGTGGTAGTGTAATACGGATATAACTGGTTTAACATAACATACATCATTTGTACTTCTACAAATCCTTCACTCGCATGCGTCTACTAATCAATCAGAGTAACATCACTGAAACGTGAACCTATAAACTCATGGCGTGTAAAAATTATTGCGGTCCACACTGTTGCGCTAGATCATCGTCCCATTGTTAGAAACACTTATTTCAGCCCTTTTATTTGCATATTTTGAATTGGTGAATAGCGTATAGTCAACCAGAGAGAAAGGTACACAAGCTATTAATTCTGGCGTCATGCTATATACAAACAAATGCAGCACTGGTTGTCGTAATAACAAGGCACGCGTGCTCCCGAAAATTGAACTGGAATTTGTAGGATTCAGCGCAATTTAGACGAAGTCGAGTGCTTCTTTACAACTGAGTTTATTTGCACTTGAACAGGCCTTTTTACGAGGCAAACCTGCGTGTAATACTTAAGTACAGAAGGTCAAGATAAAAGACTATATAAACGGAACCCAAGGCTATAAGCAAACACAAAGTGCAAATGCTTACGATGGGACGAAACATCAGGGATAAGGCATACCTATATCACACAAGGCAAATGGAACCTCCAAATCCAGACTGTACATAATTTACACTCTAAAACGGCACCTTAAAAAAACCTGACGAAAAGCAGGGCGGGAAAATTTAACTTGTTTTGATGATAATGAAAGTGAGTGTCTAAAAGAAGAAGTGATAGAAACACAGAAGCACGTGGGGACAAAACGACAAAACATAACAACATAACAAAGCTAGGTTTAAAAGCAAGGTTCTCGCTAGTAAATAAAAATATTTTGTGCAGTTGTTACTCATACCGCGCAGGCAAAACGTGACATTAATTGCCAGTCATGGTTGTCCTGTAGAAGTATCACCTCTTTAGAAATACTATTCTTTAGGTAATTAGTACTCCAACTTGCAGCTCGAAGTAAAATAAAACAGAATTAAGTATGCCACACTCTTTCGCCGAAAGAATTGGTATAATGAAAGTGGCCGATGTCTTTACCAGATAACGAGTGACTGTTTCTTGGACATTCATGTTGGAGAGTGCGCGCAGTGTCTACCTGTAATGGACAGCTACAGCACCATTTCATGTGAATGTATCTATGTTAGCGCCTATTGACACATCTCCGTCTTTACGCGTAACGTAAGCTGCCTATTCATGGTGGTTAACCACATTGAATGCCATTAGGATAGATAAAAATGTTTGTCTACACCTATACATTGCTGATGCGGAACCTTGCACAAAAAATGCTATGGAAATGGGCATAACACTGCCGCACAATATTCTTTCTTTCATTCATTCTATCATTTATTCATTCATTCACTGTTATCGTCTGTGGAAACAAGCGACGTGGTTTTTGTCCCCGAGTATTTAGGTAACTTGCCTTGTGTTCTTTTGTACACCAACACATAACACTTATCAAAAGCGAAATACGTAGGTGGTATTTTGAATATTCAACTATGCCTCATCGAAAGCAGAAACTACTGGAGCGCTCACTGTCGATGTATGTTAGTGTCAATGTGTTGCCTTCGAATCGAATGACGACACCGCCTCGTTGCTCAGGCCATTCCATTCGCACAAGGAGAGTGAAATCACAGAAAGTGATTTGCGAACCAAAACAGCCTCGCTGATTGGATGGTAAGCTTGTGCTAAACATACCATCCCGGGATATGCAAATTACTAAAAGATTGAACGCTAAGCTTGGACATTCATTGAAAAAATGAAGTTAACGAAAACAGCATAAGACGTCGGGCAAAGAAACCAGAAAGGAAACTCATCATAGCTCTTTGCAGCGCCCTTGCCATTTATTTGAACGGCGCTCGTGGGAAACGCGTGATTACTGCCACGCAAACAACATTGAACACTTTTAAAAGCAGTGCTGCGTGTTTGCAAAACCTGAAAGCATCTTCGCCGAGCGATCACATCACTGCGCGTTGCCGTGGCAACCGCTCGCAGCTGGCGTATAGCGTCTTGTACTACCAGGACTACCGCCGCTGAGCCACGCGTAGCAACGAAGCACACGCGCTCTCTATCACGCGTGACGTCACGGTACACCATGTTACTTCTCCGTTGATATGTGACTCAAGCCACCCACGGACCACCACCTGCCACCCGTGAACCAATGAGTATTGGTGGCTGTCGGCGAGTGTCTGATCAAGAACGCCGCCGATATGCTTGTGGCCATGGAGTACGTCAATGTCGAGCACAAGACGTTAGAAGCAACCCTTCTCTACGTGACTTTCGCGTACAACATGACCAGACAAGAAACGTCGCATATGATGTCCTACAAGCAGCTCTATAGATGGAGCCCGGCAACGATTCTGTCCGCCGTGTAACTAGATGCACTGACGAAGAAAGCATCAGTGTCACCGCCAACCTACAGTGCATCGAAGAAGCCCGACAACTCACGCGTCTGCTTATCCAGTGCCAGCAAAAGACCGACAAGAATCGCTGCAACCTTCGATGGCGCTTCTCGGAATACCAGCCTGGCAACCGCCCCTGCTCCTGGACACCAGTGCTACGACGTGGATTATAGGTGGAAACCACTTCGACGATTTTGTGGCCATACAAGGTGCTTCGACAATTATGGGCTCTAGCAGAAAAACTTATCAAGGACGCTAATACGAATCCTCAACGGCGCCATGCACTGTCAGAAGTCGTGCACGTCCCATGCTTAAAGCCATTTCACGCGCCTTTCAGAACCAGGCGTGAACTTCTTGATTTATTACTGTACTTTCTTGTTTGTGCGTATTGATTATTGTACTTTCTTTTTTATGTTATTGTTTGTTGCAAGCATTTTTCCACCTGTTCTGTTCCGGCATCGTATCGATGTTTTAAGGGGCGAAGCTTGTTATAGCGGCACCCGTTCGTCCTTGGTAGGTGCTGTAGTGTGTAAAGAGTATAACATTTAGACCTCCAAGGGGGTGCCGGTGCAAGATTTCTTTTGTGCGTTGTTGAAAAATAAAAGATAGTGCTCAATGTACATGCCAATGGCTGCTAAGGGGGGAATGAGAGACAGGAGCATTCGGCACGCGCACGCTGTGATCCCCATTAGCAGCCATTGGCATGTACATTGTGCACTATCTAACAATAAAGGGTTGCTACGTTATACTCGCTAGGTGTAACCTCCTCAGTTTAAGAAAGCTTTAGTGAGCATTGAGCCGCAGTGCCATGAATACATTGAACTAGTATATACCATGAACTCGAGGTGGTTAAAGGTGGGAAGTAGACCCGAAGCGCGAGCCGTAAGAAAGTGTGCGTGTGCCACCTCTCGTTTAGTCCTTGAAATATCCGCTGGATGGCGGTGCTTCTATATGGGAAATATATGACGAGACGATGCGAGATGGTGGTACTTGGAGTGTTGGATAGATGGACGAACGGAAACACAGACAGATGCATGGATGGACGCATGAACGGACGTGGGGCGGATGCATGGATGAACGCAGGGACGGACGCACGAACAGACGCATGAATTGACGGGCGGATGGACGCGTGGATGGTCACACAGACGAACGCATAGATGGATGGAAGCAAGAACGAATGGACGGACAAATGCTTCACCCCACTTTCCATCATTCACTCCGTGGATATGCTGCCATTTTTTGAAAGGGGCATTGCCACACGTGTTATCTGGACGTGCTTGGTATAAATCCACAAAGATAGTGATCAATACTCGGCGAAAAATACGCGTAAGTATTCGAGGAGCTTCATGTTTGTAGTAGATTGTTTTGTTAAAACTGCGCAATAGTCTCGAACACCAGTGATAAGGCTGGAAATATCGACGTGTGGTGCACAAAAGATGGCACGTCTTCACAACAAGGTCATGGACGGTCGACGCTCTGTTCGCCCGCTATCAGTGTAAGTGTGTATGCAATTCTCGTGTAGGCAATTCTCGCGATGTCCATTTCAAGGACATGTTCGTTTCGGCCTCTCCTGAGTGGCTGGAGTTGGCGAGTACCACGCTGCCTGTTTCCGGTCTTTCTTCCGCAACGGAATTTTGACGCTACGTAGTCTTCAGAACTCTCGACGCAAATTAAAAATACGAAACGCATTTTGTGCTAACGAGTATTGCCCCTACACATCCACATTTAGAGGCCAATTCCTGAGGTCATGCATGGACTATGATCGCGTAAGCCGTTGAATTATCTTTAACGTGCCCTCCCGCCTGACGCCGCTGAAAAACCTGTACAGATTCACATCATTGCTCTTCAAAACTTCCATGTATATAGGCGTGTTTAACGTCTCAGAACCACCATAAGATTATTAAAAACGCCGTACTAAAGGACTGTGGAAATTTCGACCACGTGGGGTTCTTCACTGTGCACCATATCTGAGCACATGGGCCTACAGCACTTTCACCTCCATCGAAAATGCAGCCGCCGAAGGCCAGATTCAATTCCATGACCTGCAGGTCAGCAGCCATGTTCCTTAGCCAATGAACCACCACGGCGGGGTGCTTCAAACTTTTCAACACGTTCATACACTGGTTCAGAGTAGTCAAGTTTGTTTATAGTCATCTTACTTTGCACTTGGTCCTTTAATTTTCTTTTACGCTGCGAATGCGCTGGCGAATTCGGTGCGCGTACGCGGTCATGTTCACCATGTTATAACGACTCGCCGTTTTTTTTTCGTAGCTGAACGTATTCCGGTGAATCGAATATGTCCACAAATCGAACATCACGCAAATAGCTCCCCTGTTGGAGAGGTTCACACGCTAATGTGAACAGTCCACATCACAAAAGATTTTTATCGAAGCACAGAATGAAAATTGAGGTTGCTTCTATATTCAAACCAAGGTGCTATGCGTGGAAGTCATGTGTTCTACCACAAAGCCGCACCGTTGCGAAAAACAGCTACGCGAGTACAATCTATGCAACTGCCACCTCTGGGCAACAAGTAGGTGTAGTTGCAGTACCGGCTAGCCATTTTGAAAACAACAAAAGAAAGTTTGTATATGTACTCTAAACACGCAGCCAGTTATAGTCAATCGTTGAACGTATATCACAAAAATGCTTCAATGGCTAACACATATGATGCATACCTTATTGCACTGCATGGTTAGGATTGTCTGCGTTCTTTTATGTGTGCACCTATCTAAGCCTCTTCATGATATACACTAATGGTGCCGCATATCTTGATAAACCTGACAAGGCCTCGTTGTACGAGCAATACACAGCAGTTAATCACGTACTCAAACAAAAAAAAGAAAGATGCTGCATCGGCAGCTACTCTCTGAGTGCTCCTCATCAAAGAGATGCTCGCAATGGATAGTAGCAGGCCAATTTTTCGGTCGTCACTTACCTTTTGTTTTTTCAATTGCAGTTGCCGGTGGATTACATCGTCCCCAAAGTTTACAAATCTAGACGCTACACATGGGTACCAAGACTTCTCAAGTGGCCTGGAGTAACCCACAAGGTAAAGACTATTTTGTGAAGCGGGTAACTGAAAACAGAAGTGATTGTTTTTTATTTTGGTTACCAGTGTGGCAAAAGTTGAACTGAAAAAATTGTGAAGCAGTTACACAGCCAACACACTATTATGTGTTATGAGCAATATTATTCTGTCATGAGTCAAAGTGGACATCGGGCAGCTCCTTGACTAGAGCTAGATGAAAAACGAGCTGAGAGACTCACAGCTAAGAGAAAACTGCAGTTTGGGAAAAGGATAATCGCAGCTTCCCTCAACAAGAAACTTAATTTTCAGTTTTCGAGAAATTATTAGTCATTTACACTCAAGAGCGTTTTTCTCTCCTTGTTATTATTTGCCCATAAGAGTCTACAGTTACATGAGTCATGCTCATGAACTTGAGGCAGTGTGTTCAATTGGAGGCTTTGGTTGCTGTGACACAATAATTAAAAAACAAAAGCACACGCATGTATCAGAATTAGTGCACCGTCAGTCAGCTTTAGATATATTCAAATTTTATTGCTCAGCTCTCACCTGTAACCCAAAAAATGAATTACCCAGCAAGCCGAGTAAGCAGCCAAAGGCCAACAAGCATTAGCCTAAAGCCGAGGGCCTCTCCTACCTCATCGCTGTGCATGTAATAAAGTTCATTGATCTGAGTTTGCCTGAAAACTTCATCTTCGGTACTTCTCCTCATTTTGTTATAGTGCGGCAAGTCAAGCAGGCAAGTATGCCTCATCTTTTAGGGGCTTTACATGAGTATGGTTGGCAGGGTCGAAGTGTAAAGGTACGCTCACACTTAAGGGCACGCTGACCACTTTGGCAGCGCCGTGAGAAAAGCAAGGCAAAAAGAGACATCTAAATGGGGGGGGGGAGTGATTTTATGTGAAATGAAAAGTGAGGCTTGTATCTGTCTCTCAAAGGGAGGACACCTCAACAGTAGCTCACGAGAGGTATAGGGAATTGCAGCTCAGTGGTGCGGCTGCTGTCAGAGTGCAGACGAAGAAGAAAGGCACGAACACGCCTGCCGATGCCCATCCTTGGCAGTGGTCGAGGGGGTTTCCCGTGGCCACACGTGAGTCGGGATGTAAGGGGTGCACAAGGCGCGCAATACGAAAGTGCGCTACATCACCAGCGTGGCCGAACATGGTGACGGGGTGGACGGATGGTGGGCCTCCTTGGCCAGGGCCTCCGCAGACTCTTTGCCACGTAATCCAATATGCGAAGGCACCCACTGAAAAATCACTTCACAGCCACTCAGCACAATCACCACGAAATTCCGCGCGAGCCTCTGCGCAAAGGGAACGGCCCGTTCAGCTCACGCAAGCGCCAGTAAAGCAGCCTGCGAGTCGCACAGCATTGCCGCTGTTGGTGGAAGTCGTTCGGCGAGTTGATCTGCCGCTAGGTCAATGGCAGCGAGTTCAGCTATAGTTGATGATGCAGTGAAAGGTAGCCGACGGTGTTATTCCAGAAAAGTACTGCAATGAAAAGAACCTATTTAGGGTGATGGGGCAGCGTGCTCTCGGGTATGGTGTGCAAAGCCTTTTAAAAGTCCAAGAGCCTTCACTGAAACATGCCACAATGCGTAATTAGGAATGTATTGGGTTGATTTTGTGGACTTTGCTCAATCTGCCGATAAGCAAATTTGAAATCGAGACATTCGAAGAGCAAGCGACCATAAATAATATGCATGATATAATCCACACGCAGAAAGCGTCGTGTGACACCAATTGTTTGTGAAGTGGCATATAGCTTACAGTGAATCGCTTCTTTGTAGGCAGGAAACAACAAATGGAAAAGCTCACAGACTGGAGGCTGGCACATTGATAGGTTTTTGGAGAAACGTTTGGCATTGGCGCTCATTGAAGTCGAGCTCTTCGCTGTGCTTGCAAAGTAAACTGCTTGTGGGCTGGCAATTGTGAAAACTACAAACAGCCTGTAGAAGACATGGATTACGTAAAAAGAGACATAGGGCTACTGGACAACACAATAGAACTGAACACCTTTCGTATCAATTTTTCCAGGCATCACGTGACCCGCACCGGTACGCTGTATTTCAGTTGGAAGAGACGCTGTATTTCAGTTGGAAGAGGCCTCAAACCAATCCTTTTCTTGAATTCAAGACAAAGCGCTCTGGCCAAAACTATAACTCAAGTACTATGGAAGTAAGCCGACAGTGATACCACTACATGATTTACGAGTTGGCATGATGCCACATGGGATGTTTGGTCCATAGTAGCGGGTTGACGAATCTAATGACGTCAAGGAAGGGTATGGTGCGTTTTGAATTACTGGCCGAAAATGCGTCTACAGTGCCGATAAGTGCAAGTTTCTTGAATAAAAGCACACTGTACAAGGCATTCTTCGAGTGGACAAATTTGGGCTCCCCTGCAGAAATTAAAGACCGCATAGAGCAGGCGGCCTTTACTGTGGACACTTCCGCCTCATTATGTGGTCTAAAGTGCTTTCTTGCCAAATCATTTCATCCCTCGGTCTAATCTCCATTGCCACCTCAAATATCTGTGCCATCTGGCCGCATACCAGTTGTCGGAGAACTTCGTATATGAACAACTACATCTCTTCTGCTACAAACCCTGGCTTTACCACTGCGTGTCTTCGGTGCACTAGTGAGCAGCTTGGCCGAATCATTTGGCGGATCCCGACCAAACGTGGCGGTATTTGCGGTCAGCGCTTCCTTCGCCTAGCTCATGCGTTTGTAACCAGGCGATTCCTCTGCACTACTCCATACCTTTGCTTGCATTGCCACCACGTGAACCAGCCACACGCACTGCTCGGAATGGTTTATAAATGAGCAGTGCACCTAGCCATACTAGCTCCAATCGCCGCTTTGTGGTTTCGCGAATACACAGCTTTTACGCCGATTTGCAGAAGGCTCAATGCACTAATCAAATGAACCACCTGTCCCAGAGTATTCCTAGACGCCACCTTCTGGAGAGGCTCTCACTGAATCCAAACTCTTTTCCACCAACTGATTCTTCCATTCCGGAGCTGTGGTGGCAAAAACTTAGAGGCGAGCCTCTTCCTCGCAACATGTATCCCAGTCGACACAGTGGCCTAGCCCGAACACAGAACGCCTAGCCCGAACACAATTTCTGGCGTCTTTTACGTATATGTCTCAGGCACAACCTCCTCCGGACTCTTTAAGACAACACTGATATCTCAGGGTTACCACAATAACGGCATATCTTTCTGCTTACCAGACGCAACTCTGGCTGAAGAGATAGCCATCACTTTGACCACTTCTTACCGCTTAGCAAGAGCGATCATCATTTATTTATTTATTCATGATACCTTACAGGGCCCGATAGGGCATTGAGTAAGGGGAGCAAGTACGAAACAAAAAATATCAGAGATAAATGCATTATTAAATACAGGGAAACAAAATTGAAAAAAAAAGAAAAAAAGGGTACAGTGTAGTTACACATTTTTTACATATGGCAAAAAACAGCAATTAATTGAAAAAAAAAGAAAAAAAGGGTACAGTGTAGTTACACATTTTTACACATGGCAAAAAACAGCAATTAACAAAAGAAAAAAAAAAGGTGACGACATGATACTATTTCAAGAAATGCTTACGCAATTGGTCAAGAAATGCTTGATGGTTACTGATAGATGCAATATTGTCGGGAAGATCATTCCATAGAACAATGGCTCGGGGAAGTGCTGATGAATTGAAAGTGTTAGTTCGTCCACTGATGCGTTTAATGCTATATTGATTATGCAAGCGGCGTGATATGCGTGAAGGCGCTTCCAGTGGTAAGGGAGATGGCCTGATGCTATAGCGATATTTATGGAATAAAGATAAAAGAGAAATGGAACGTCGTACATTTAATGGCACAAGCGGTATGTCATGTTTGATCTGCGTTATGCTGAAATGTGGGCTGTAGTTGGAAGTAATGAAACGAGCGGCTCTGTTTTGTACAGACTCAAGCTTGTTAGTCAGGTAGATTTGATGAGGAGACCACACTGGTGAAGCATATTCTAATTGCGGACGAACGATGGTTTCATAGGTGAGTTGTCTTAGACTGCTTGGCGAGTTCCACAAGTTCCGGCGCAGGTATCCAAGTGACCTGGATGCCTTGGCAGTAATGGTGTTAATATGGATGTCCCATGAAAGATTGTGCTTGAGATGGACGCCTAAATATTTATACGATGATGCCTGGGCTACTAATGTGCTATCTATGAGGTATGAAAAATCGGAATTGATGCGCTTGCGGCTGAAAGTGATAACCTTGCATTTAGTAGAGTTAAGATTCATCTGCCATTTGTCACACCACTTTGCAATTAATATGAGATCATTTTGAAGTACGAGGTGATCTTCGGTGGATTTAATTGAGCGGTAAATGATGCAGTCGTCAGCGAAAAGACGCAGGTTAGAAGATATGCCTGTGGGTAAATCGTTAATGTATATTAGGAACAGTAAAGGACCAAGGACACTGCCCTGGGGCACACCTGATGTTACGTCACAGAGAGATGAGGTAAAACTGTTAGCTGAAGTAAACTGCTGACGGAAAGAAAGAAAGTTACGAAGCCATGATAATGTTAAAGAATCCAGACAGAGAGCTGATAATTTCGAGAATAAACGCGAGTGTGCCACACAGTCAAATGCTTTAGCAAAATCTAAAAAAATACAATCCGTTTGAAGATTAGCGTCCATGTTAGAGTGCAAGTCAGTTGTGAATTCTAGCAGCTGCGTGTCACATGACAGTCCTTTTCTGAAACCGTGTTGCTGAGGAAAAAAGAAGGAATTATGTTCAAGATGAGCGTAAATATGGGAGGCGATAATGTGTTCAAGTAACTTACAGCAAATGCATGTTAGTGATATGGGTCGGTAGTTATGCGGGGAATTTTTATTACCGCTTTTCAAAATTGGGATGACCTTGGCGATCTTCCAGTCCGTGGGTAATAAGCCTGATGATAATGATTGCTGAAAAATATAGCAAAGAATTTTACTTGATATTAGGACTGTGTTTTTTAATATTTTAGAGTTAATGTTGTCAACTCCAGCACTGGTTGAGATCTTGAGATTTCCTATGAGATTAGCGATACCTTCAGCGGAGACATCAATCGCACTCATGTACTGATAATCATGGTCAGGAACAATGGGTATGTTGGAATGATCTTCCCTCGTAAATACAGAAGCAAAATATCTGTTAAAGACATGCGGGCATTCGCTATCATCAAGTGGCTGCTGTTTATCGTCACACAGTGAAATGTGATTACTAATGCTATTAGGAGACACAACACGCCAAAACTTTTTAGGATTAGATTTCAAGAGAGAGGGAAGATCCTGGGAAAAATATTTCTTTTTTGAAGTTCGAACGGCGCAACAGTAGCTTTTTAAGCATTCGCGATATTTTTCCCAAGCCGATGATGTAGGTGCAAGCTTAGCTTTTCTGTAAAGACGCTTCTTTTTATGCACTTGCACATTGGCTGTTCCCGATACCTGCATGGTACCATAGCTCTTCTGGCCACCGATGTTCCCCAGGCGGCCTTATGGCGCTTTGAAACCCACTCTATCCGCATATTCGAGTCTGCCGGCCACGTGGGACTCTCTCGACAATGAAGCGGCTCATGCTGCTGCCGGCGTTTCTCTCTCCCGGACCGTTCCCTGTTTCAACCCCACGTCTCCCCCATGCACCTCAACTGTTACGCCGTACCGCGAAATCGGCGATTATTATTGAACCTCGTGTTGTATTTGAACCTCATGTCGTACAGCAGCGATGACGTCCAGTGAATTTCGGGAATAACGGGACCACCCAAGTGCAATTGTAATGAATCTCTAGTGCTTTTCCTCTAAAATTTTTGTACCACATGCGCCTTTCCCTTTCTTCGTTCTTCCCAACAGCTGTGCGTTATTCTCTTTCTTTCCTACCATCTGCTTGCGCTCATTGTGAGGCAAGAGGGGAGGGGTGCCCATTGCCCATGGCCAAGGGCGCCCCCTCCCCCCTTTCACCTCTTTCACGCTGTCTCACTCCTGCCTTGCAAGGCCGACTTAGGGAGTGACTGCTAACCTACGCTCGCTCACCCACTCTCATCTAGGCATTCTTCCCCACGGGGTCTCGCGAAGCCGATGCAGGAAGCATCTGCTAGCAAGTTTCTTGATTAAAAAAGCGACCACTACTGTTCGCTCAGCTGCTACGCGGGCTGTGGCTGAGTGTGGCGAGAACGAGTGCCTCTCTCAGTCTCTTAGATTGCGCCTGGTGTGGAGGGTCGTTGGTGAGGCATGGACGAAGCAGAGCGGCGTGCGTGTAGAGTCGAGGCGAATCGTGCTCATCGTCTATTGGTGGGGAATGGACACTGAGATGGACGAAAACACGGACGCGTGGATGTACCCATGGTCGGATGGATTGTCTCATGCATGCTCGGACGGACGAACAGAGAAATTGATGAATGGACGCATGCACGCACGGACGAACAGACGCATGCGTGAGTGGATGGGCGCATGGACGCGTGCATGAATGGTGGCCGCACGCACGCACAGAGGGTTGGACACTTCGCCTTACTCCTTATTTTTCACTCTGTGGATAATTTAGATTTTCTTAACAGTAAAGTGCTTTATGTTAGGTTCGCCAAGGCTTCACTGACATATATCAGAGATATCACGTTGTTAAAAGCACAAGAACATAATAAAAAGTCGCATCACATCAATATATTGAATGATTAGTGGTTTGAAGTGTATGTCTGTCTGTCTGTCTGTCTGTTCATCTGTCTGTGTGTGTGTCTGTCTGTCTGTCTGTCTGTCTGTCTGTCTGTCTGCTTGTGTTGTTTTAGTTAGAACATGCAGGAACGATGCATCCGGTGTCTTAACATCCTCCTCTTGGTTTCCCGATCCCACGCACTCATCCACATCTTCTTTACTATATACAACGTTTCCCCGGCTGATTAAATAGCTATCGCTGGCGTAGCTCATAGTGCTTCAATGGAGTTTCCTTTCCTCGTCGGCTCTTCTGTGATGGCTGGCTGGACATTTTTTTCTGCAGTGCATATGGTTCTTACGACAATGAAGATGTTTCCGACTGCAGTAAAGATGGTTCGCTGGTTTGGGTCCCTTGCCATGGCGTAGGTGGATTGTCGTCGTGTTGTTAACTCACAGCTGCGCTTCGCCCGATAAGGGCAGATTCCAACTTAGAATTTCACGCTGACTATTTGTAACCTTCTCCGTGGCTTCTGGGTGTACTGTTTAAAATTTGGAAGAGTTTCATACGCGATCGTCTTCTAAAAGAAATAAGGCTGGCCCTCGTTGCCTAATCATTTTTTTTTGGTTCCGATAAGTGCGAGGATATTTTTTCGTGAACAGATGGCTTTCTCATATGAATACAGTCGTTGACGGCATTGTTTCTCGTCCAAGCTCTACGACGGCATTCTGTGTAAAGTTTGTAAAAAGTTTGTTTTGCTTGGACATGCTGACACAGCCATTTCATCGAGTCTGCTGAATTTTCGTGCAATGAAGAATCACGTAATCCGACAATGCTTAAGCGAATTCATGGCAGTCATCCATACAGAACAATGACGGGTGCAACTCCCGTTGTGGCATGACGTGTGCAGAGGTAGACACCCAAATAATCTGTAACGACGACACGCATAACATGTCGCTCGTATACTGCCCTCTCGACAACAGACTTTAAGACTGTGGAACCTTTCTACCTTTCGGGTAGCCATAACGAGCAAACACTTGTAACAGGAAATTCTTGACCGTCACCGTAGAAGCCTGTCTCAAAAACAAATTCTGGCCATTTCCTGTGATAATCAATAAGCGTCACAGCATAACGGCAATTTATGGGAGCTTGCTGAAAGGGCCAATATCAAAGCGAATTTTCTCCCAAGGCTTGTCAGGAAACGTTACTGGTTGCATAGTGGCTGCAATAAGCCCTGCAGATTTGTCACATGCATGTCAAAGAAGACATGATTTAACCAGTTCTTCTACATGGTGATCCCTTCGAGGCCACCAGTACAACTCTCGCAGTCTACACTTCGTACGACTAATCCCTGGATGCTAATTCATCTGCAACTTCCATCAAACGACGAGTAGGGCTGCTTAGAACTACAATCCTTTCACGATGGTAAAGCAAGCGGTCCACAATAATTAGTTCTGTACGCACAGAGAAACATTACATTTGCACCACTTACAGAAATTTTTTCCATGCCAGGATGACGAAACAAACCCATGACTTTTGTTATTATCTTCTTAGACACAGATTGATCGTCACTGACCTGACCAGTTTCTCCAGGCTAAAGCAGCCGAGAGGGTGCATCAGGCACCACATTATCATTTTCCTTGCGGTACTCTACAGGGTGGTTGTAGCACAGCAGTCGTGATGACCAACGAGAAATTCGTAATGTCTGATGCCTAACACCCTTAGTAGAAACCAGGTAACAGGGGCACTATGGTCAGTTAGAAGAACGAAAGGGCAACACCGAAAGTTTACGTGCCAATGTTTACTAGCCCAAACGCATGCTGAGGCTTCGCGTTCACCTGCGGAATATTTACGTTCCTGTGGGATCAAGGTCCGTGAGGCAAAGGCAACCATCTGTAGAATTCCTTTGCTATCTTGTTGTAGCCCAGCATCTAGCTCGTATCCAGAGGAATCGGTCGTGACAATGACGGGAAGGTTCGGGTAAAATAAATGTAGAACCTTGCAAGTTGTTAGCAGCGATTTCAAACGGGCCAAACTATCTTCGGCAGCTGAAGTCCAAGCAAATGGTTCGTTGCCTCGAAGCAATGTCCGCAGCAGTTCCACAACATCCGAAAAGTGGGGAATGAACTTGGCGTAAAATCTCGCCAAACCAAGCGGAAACGAAGTTCATTTATGTTTAGGCACCGGAGCTTCTTTCATCGCTTTAATAGATGGTGCTAGCGGGAACAGTCTTTGCCTTTCACAACATGTCCCTGTCCCGTGAGTTCCGTGACATCGAAAACGCACTTCTGATTTAGTTTCAGGCTTGCTATAGAAAGTCGCTGCAAAATGTTGCGGAGGTTCGCAAGAGTATCTTCTCGAGAACGGCCATAGACGATAGTGTGTTCTATGCAAAAACGTACACCTTTGCACCCTTTCATTATGAGATGCATCATTTTCTGAAACGCTGAACGCGCTGAAGGCAAGCCAAAGCATACTCTTTTGTAGCAAGAAAGCCTGCCGTGCGCAATGAAAGTAGTCAGAACATCACTTTCAGGGTCGAGTTCAAGTTGATGGTAAGCAGATTCCAGCATCGAGAATCGCTTGGCGCCAGCTAAGTTCTGCGACAGCTCATCTGTCTGTGGTAGTGGAAAGCTATCAACAATTATAACTTTATTAGGCTCTCGCAGGTCAACGCACATGCGTATAGAGCAAATCCCTTTTTCGAGCAACAACTGTAGGAGAAAAACCACTGTAGTCTGTAGCTTCAAGTTTGCAGCTTAGCGCGCACCTTCTCACGTAGAGTAAACGGCAGCCGTCGTAATTGGCTGGCAATCGGTGGAATCGACTCACTCTTTAACTTTGTGTTTGAATTCTTCGGCAAGTCCGAACTGTTGTTCTAAGAGATGTTGATACTCTGAACCTAAGGCGGTTGGTATATTAGGAGTGCTGGAGGACAATGCAAGCCACTGAAGTGATTTGCCTTCAATGTTCATCTGTAGTGTCACAGTGGCACCTAAGACTAATAAAGTGGTGCCTTCAGATAAAAGATGCATAATCATGCTAGCATTTCTGTCATGAAACGCTGCTGAATCTACAAAAAATTCTCGAACTCGTATCTTTGACTAGGAGTAGCCGAAAAGTTGCACTGAGGTCGACTTCAAAGGGCAAATGTTTGCAAAAACTGACACTAGATTTCTTCAGCCAAAATAGCGACAGAAGATCCCGTATCAGCTAAAAACAAGATAGTGTGACCTTCCATTGCGATGGATGTGTAAATGCCATGCTTGTGTCCCTTGACAGCACAAACTGTTTTGCGCTACACTGAGAGCTAGTTTCACCCTCGTGATCAACTTGTCGAACTATAGCAGAGTATCCAGATGACCTGTACATACCGCCCAAGTGTCAAATCTTCTTAAAGCGACATTTTTGTCGGTGAGCCTTACATGCAGGATTATTTGCAAGGTGATTATCTGCCGCACAATCTTACGAAGCTCGAGAGTTCGCGGCACCTTGTACAGGATATCTCATTGCTTTGACGTTGCACTTAGCACAACAAGTGCATTTATTTCTTCGTTCTGGGGGCAGAAAAAAGGGTTGCGCCTTTTTAATGTGGTGAACTGAAGCAACGTCGCAAAACTCTTTAGCTTGGCTCATGGCTTGTTCGCACTGGCTAGCTAGTGTAATAGCTCATGAGAGCGTCAGTGAGGAGCCTTCAATATGTAAAACCTCCCAGTGACTCATGATTCTTAGTCTTCGAGGCCAGCTGGTCACGTAACCTCTCCTCAGAGAGACTTTCAAAATTACAGTCAGAGATGAGAATTCGCAAAGCAATGACATATTCTACCACTGTTTCATGCATGCTGAGCACGGTGACCGAACCGTTCTCGACCCATGATGACATTGAGTGAACGGTTGAAAGGGTCTGAAAGCAAGGCAATAGCAGATCTATATGCATCGTTTGTTGAGCTGGTGTCGCCTGTGTCCGAAGAGCTGGGAAGAGTGGCGGTAGTAGAGCCAGACTGCAGTCTGACGGCTTCAATGTGAAGAAGATCCGCTGCACCTGCGTGCCAAGACAGGAGAGCAGGGTCGCTTTCCGGCGGTCGGCTGGAAGATCTGACGCTCCAGAAGCCACCATGTACGTCTAAAAGGCCTGCTTCCGTTAGTCGCATGGGACAGCCGAATGACCAGGCGAAGGCAGGAAAGGCGGTGGTGGTTTTCATTTCGGAACACTTATTGTAATGATGCCGCAGAAATCAGCAGGAACGTTGCTCTTGCAAGGCTTGAAATCTTTTCGCCAGTACGTTGTAATTAAAACATACAAAAATGACGCTAATGATGCATTAAAATCATTCTCTTTATTCTCTGATCTCACGCGCTCATCCTCTTTTCTATATACACCTGTCTGTCTGTCTGTCTGTCTGTCTGTCCGCTGCTATTAGACAAGAGCACGTACAGGACGGATAGACGCTTCACCCCACTCATCATCATTCACTAAACAGATATGCTGCGAATTTCTTGTGAAATGACAGCATATATGTTCTCATGCATCAACTAAATAAAAACCACAACTTCATCCAGTGATAATATTTCGAAGCTCATTTACACACGACACTTTTTGGTGAGCAATTGGTAAACTTAACTAGATGTGCCTACTACTACACCATGCTACTACTACAAGGAAATTAGCTACACCCTAAGGAGGTTCACCCTTGAAACCGGAAGCCAGAAGAAATATTTAATAATGAACCCCTGTTCGGCGGCAATTAAAAGCGGGCACTTGACATCCTGCGCCATCGGCACACTTAGAGAAGTCCTGCAGACGCCTCTTATATATTGCACAATGGTTTCGGGCAGTATCTGCGTTCTGCGCTTGTAAGGCTGGTGCCTCCGCCTAAAAGCGTGGTAGAGAAGTACAGCTTTATGACTCTGACACCTACAACGAACAGTTACGCTGACACCTACCCTGTGGTAGGCCAGAAGCGTGATTTTCTCGGTGTCCAGTGGCACGTCCACTTCGCCTGAGCGTGTTGAGTTACGCAAAATGATGGCGAGTCCGGACGTCATCGTGCTCTTGAGCACGTCAACGCAAGCCCTTGCACAGAGTAATGAGAAAGAAAATGGACGAAATATGCAGTAATGAGACCAGCTTGACAAGGCTGAACTTGCGTATGATCGTGTTGAGATGTTTGAAGAACGATGGAGGAAATGTGCACAGACCTTCTAGGTGCATCACGCGGGTGACCTAGTCAAACCTGATTCAAGGGCTTATGTGAATAAAATTTATGCATGATCTCAGATATGTGCATCCAGAAGCGAATGGGAGGGGGCACCATTTATTTAGGCGAAATTAAATCTGTCTTTTTCATTTGTGTCGAGAGTTGTGAAAGCTGCGTGGCGTTAAAGTGACGTTGCGGAAAAGAGACTGGAAATGAACGCACGCTATGCTCCTTGCTTCAGCGAGTAAGTGAAAGCAGAAATGAACATGTTCACTAAGTAGACGCAGTGAGAATTGCTTCTTAGCAATACTGTTCCTTTATTCTAGTATTGGAATGAACAACCTACCAACGCCACCTAGGTAGCGTTGACACTACTCGAGACACATTGTAGCATAATCTCTCCAGTGAGTTCCGACAATAATTCTGGATATCTGCCTTTCACGTTTGTGAAGTGCATCCTGACCTAACTGATTGCCACAGAGACACCGATTCAAGATGGAAATGACTATCTTTGCCGTAGTGGCCTATTAGAGAGACGCTGCTCGGCAACACGACGCTGTATGTCAAGCACCTGCACAGGATGGTGGTTGACCCACTAATCACACACTGTTCGCTGCAGCCGAACGTGAGTTCAAAACAACTCAGTGAAAACAAGTGAAATTTCGCTTGGGGGGCTTGCGAAAGCCTGTGCGTCAGTGTGATTTGAGCGATGCTCCAGTGCATGCAAAGCGGTGCCTACGGAAAGTGTATTCGGTGGCTAGTGAATGGTTGTCAAGGTAAAGATGTGGTACCGGGTGTCAGCATGGGTGCACTGAATTTAAGAGTGCTGAAGTCATGAAAAAACGCCAGGCCTGCGCAGAACGCGCAGGACAGTCACAGAGAAAGCTAGAAGAGCAGTCTTTCAGAGTCTTTTCTAAATAATCTCGTACTTCGTCGTTCTTCGAAGAACCGCGGTATCCGCTGCACACTTTTTAAGAGTTTTCTGCAATTTTTATGCAGTTGCTCATGACGATGAACAATTATTCCGGACGTGGGTATAAGCCACAGTTATTAGATGATCAAGAGCATCTTTTCTAATGAGTTGATGCATAGGACGACCAACTTGTTACGTAATTTGCAATGTGTGACTCCTGGCTGTTCATTTTATGTTCTTTTTATGTTCTAGAATATTCTAATATTCAAATTACCGTGATTACTTTCCCGATGTCAAGTCTCCTTAAGGCCAGTGTAAAAACAATTTTCTCAGCACTAGCATGACTCACTTGTAGAATACTAGGCTGGAAAGCAGGAGATACGGGGACTAATCTACTTGTGTCAGTATTCTTTTGTATATGCCGAGCTTTTTTGTGTGTATGCTGTGCAGGTTTAGAACACCAGCGGCAGCGGCAGCGCAACACTATGGCACCGCAAGTGACCCTTGCTTTGATATTATAACAGGTTACGCTGGAAAACAATAGATATGTTTATCAATCCGCATGATACATTGCACTATTTCTGTGAAGCCCTGTTTTACGTTTGTGTGCTAAACCCATTCCTACTTCAAAAGGATCAGCCATATTTTTAACTGACTGATATCAGTTGTTAGTAGGCGATAGCCATTACTATCACTGCCTCCCTACGCATATACGAAGTAATTACAGAGATCTGTAGTACTTCTGCGAGCAACAAGCGCATGACGACTACACAGATTTTATGTGCGTAGTAACTGCTTCAAGCTGCGCAACCATGTTATTTCTTCTTGTTGGCGTGGCTGCCTGCTCACCTTACCATGCTCACCCGGAATCTGCATGCTCGTTGTACTCGAGCCTATAGCGCCGGCGTGAACAGCACAGTCCATGGCGTGGGGATGCCACAAGTACGGTACGCTGAGGAACTGAAACGGTCATTGTGAGGTCATCTTTTCCATAATTATGTGATATATTTATTGAAGTGAAACACAGCAGTGGTGGCACCTAATTGTTGGTGGCGTCTTAGACTTCTTTGTTCTGTACTATTTTAAAGATCGTTATAGGAACCCTTTCTGTCAAGTCATTTGAAGCTCTATTAGGCGCCACTAAAACTGTCGAAAAAGGGTCACGGAGCGGTAACTCACTCCGGCTCTTTCTGATCCTTTGTGGAGTGTATAAGCAGAAAATTACAGCCAACATCCGTTCAAGCATCCCTTTATTCTTTTGAAACGCCTTTCGACTGGCTTTCGTGTTGAAGACATCGTCGTATATATACGCAGCACATATCCCGTGGCTGGTGATCGGTTCTTTTCCTATACGCTGTGTGCTCTGGCGTTAGAGCTCACAGTCAGCGCAATGGTGGGTGGGGGTGACTGCACCTCCACTGTGGTCTAGACTGTTTTTGCAGTTTGTTGCGTGTATTTGTAGTTTTGTGTTTTAGCAAGTGTGCTCATGTTCGTTTACGGGACTCGCCATATTGGACGCGAAACTCTGGGCCTGAAGTGGCGTTTGGATGACACTCTATTCATCGAGATGCAGACTTGGACCATCAACATCTGTTGGCTTTAAGGTTATGGCACTCGATGGCCTGCACACGAAGGTGGGCAAATGAGGGGTTGGCCACCTGACCCATCACCCGGGGGAGCGAAGTGCACCGCATAGTTTTACTTAGTTGAATCAGTTCCAAAATTGTTTTAATGCAAAGCTGTGTGGCCTTGCACATTTCCGACCATTACAATAGCTGAAAACCGTTGATGTTGAATGGCAAGAACTAGTTACTTCCCTATTCCCGAACTATAATGCCGCCACCCTTCTACATTGCAGGAAGCACGTTGTCGCTTTATTTTCATTTTATTGTCATTGCAATTATATTGACACTCTGGATCGGGTTGCCGCCAACGTACATTTTGGCATCATCGTTACTCACCCTATACGTATATGTATCTATTTATATGAAAATTCAAGACATAAAATAATTCAGAAAAAAGAATTTGGCGCGTGGAGTCAGACGTGGGACCTCTGAATTGTTAGTGCTAGGTACTAACCTCATAGCCTCGAGGGAACCCCTGTAACGTTCAAACTGCAATCTACCTATATCTTTATCTACGACTTACCTCTGGTGACGGGCATCTTAGGGGAAACTATCGTGCTTTCAACATTACCAGCAAGATGGCACAATGAGCGCGCGTCGCCACAATGTCACGAGACGCCGGCGTGCGCTCACACCTACTTTACCCCTCTATGAGGAAGCAGGGTAGACGCTAACACGTGCGTTTATCTCACGGTGGGGACAATCGTACGTCTTGGCTGGCTTTGGGCTTTCACCGGAACAATTCTGTTGTAGTTACCAGGCGCACAACGGTCACTGTAATTCGTACACAGTTTCCGTTTGCGAAAAGGGCGTGCTTTTCCGACCCAGCAAAGTAACAACTGAGACGCTTATTGATGTTTAGCTGTACTTGGGAGTTTCTTGGGTGTGTCATTTGTGTGTGCGAATCACGGGGCACATTTCGATCTGTTTGCCATTCTGCGCATGACCTTCCAATTTGTTTCTATCGCATTCAGTACTTCAATTTTGCGGCAAAGTGTGACTTTTTCGAAACCAAAGCAGCTCAAGGAGCTATCCTGTAGAACTAGTGCCCACACTACTTGTTGATATTGTGACTTTTCATGTAAACTCTTTGCGTGTCTCAAACTTTACTAAAGTTTCGCTATTGATGTGAAACACATTTAAGGTTTTCTAATAGCCCAAAAATATATAAAAGAGTACTTACTGGATATTCAAGCGGTCTGTCAATGAGTCCACCTGGACGGCCAAAAAAGAAAGGAAAACAGCAGTTAAATCACGTGGATATTCTAGTGGTTTGTAAACGAATTTATCTGGACGGCAAAAAAAGAAAGAAAAACAGCATATAAATAGCGTGAGATATATCATAATAAGTGAAAACCTCGTGAATTTGCAAATAATTTGTAAGGGGTTATGGCTGTCTGCCTCAAAAGATCGCAGCAGCCCATAGAAAAACTCTAAGAATATTTTAATGGATATATTAAAAAATGGCAGCATACCCACGGAGTGAATGATGGGGAGTGGGGCGAAGCATCTGTCCGTCCATTCCTTCTTGCTTTTGTCTGTCCATGCGTCCGTCTGTGTGACCGTCCATGCGTTCATTCACCCGTCCGTACGTGCGTCTGTTCATGCGTCCACACCTTCATCTGTGCGTCAGTCCCTGTGTTTGTCCATGCATCCACCCATGCGTACGTCCACGCATCCATCCGTCAGTGCAGCCATCCGTGAATCCGTCAATGCATCTGTCTGTGTTTCCGTTCGTCCATCTATTCAACACTCCAAGTACCACTATCTCGCATCTTTTCATCATATATTCCCCGCATAGATTCACCGTCATCCAGTAAACATTCAAAGGACTAAAGGAGAGGTGGAACACGCACACTTCCTTACAGCTTGCGCTTCGTGTCTACTTCCCACCATTAACCACCTCGAGTTCATGATACTTACTAGTTCACTTTGTTCATGCCAATGCGGCCTAACGCTCGCTAAACCTTTCTAAAACCAAGGAGGTTACACCCAGCGAGTATAGCGTAGCAAATCTTTCTTGTGAGATAGTGCTCAATGTACATACCAACGGCTGCCTATGGGGAGTGAGAGACAGGACTATTCGGCTTCTGGTTAACCCGCACGCTGCGAATTTTCTATTGTTCAACAACGCACAGGAGAAAGCTCCCACTGGCACCACCTTGCAGGTCAAAACGTAAGACTGGTTATACACTAGGACTACGACTACTATGCCCTTCAAGACGCGTTGATCAAGCAAACAGCAAACGATAGATAGTGTGCTTCCATCTGTGAGGCATTGTGAGACCCTCAATGGCCTCTGAAATGGCGAGTGCGCAGCGTGTATCTTGAAGGCCATGCGACTCTTGCTTTAAGTCAAATACCTGTATTCACGCGCGCGCGAGCGCGTGTGTCTGTGTGTGTATGCCATCTGTACGACATTTTGAAAAAAAAATGGCATCATATTCACGGAGTGAATGATGGAGAGTAGGGCGAAGCATTCGTTCGTGCATTCGTTCTTGCTTCCGTCCGTCCATGCGTCCGTCTGTGTTTACCGTCCATACGTCCATCCACCCGTCAGTGCGTGCGTCTGTTCGTGCGTCCGTTCCTGCGTTCGTCCATCTATTCAACACTGTAAGTACCACCATCTCGCATCTTTTCATCATATATTCCCCATATAAAAGTACCGCCATCCAGCGGGCATTCCAAGGACTAAACGAGAGGTGGCAATCGCACACTTTCTTATGGCTTGCGCTTCGGGTCTACTTCCCACCTTTAACCACCTCGAGTTCACGGTATATACTAGTTCATTATATTCATGGCACTTTGGCCCGACGCTAGCTTAACCTTTCTAAAACCAAGGAGGTTACGCCCGGCAAGTATAACGTAGCAACCCTTTCTTGTCAGATAGTGCTCAATGTACATGCCATTGGCTGCTAATGGGGAATGAGAGACAGGAGCATTCGGCTTGTAGTAACGCGCACGCTGCAAACTTTTTATTGTTCAACAAAGCACAGGAGAAATCTCCCACTGGCACCACCTTGCAGGTCGAAATGTAACACTTGTTACACACTACGACTACGACTACGAGGGACGAACTGGTGCCGCTTTAAGGAGCTTCGCCCCTAAAACGTGTCTCGACTACAGTACAGCGCCGTTCTAGTAGAGGGAAGTGCCACATCTTCAACGGAAAGGCTGCGACGCGCATTTTGTACGGCCTTCCTCTCGCGGCGCTTACGCGTTCCAACTGGGAGACACTGAACGCAGTGCATCGTATTGCGATTCGCCAGTTTTTCAGCTTGCCCAGTTCATCTCAAATCGGTCCAACAATCGTTGAGGCGGGAGACATGCCCCTGTCACTTCGGGCCGATCTTCGAGCGCTAAATCACATAGAGCGTATGAAACGCTCGCGCTACGGACCGAAGCTGGTATTCTGGCTCTCCTCACTTACGCACTCACGGAAGGGGCAATGCGCTGCCGCATTCTACGCCCTCGTCCCGAACTCACCGGATGTGAATGACTATAGTGCCCCGCCCTGCCAGCATCGCCCTCTGAAGATTCGGACACGGTTACCGGCAACCAAGCGGACGACGCCAGAGTGTGCGCTTCGGCACGAAACTACCACGCCCCTAAAGACAGCGCAACTCATGAGTCACCACACCAGCCAATAATATATGCTCAAGCAGGTGTACACTACGCGTGGGCACACCTGTCTATCACTGAGCGTCTGGCCATCATGTTGGCAGAACATTTTGAAGTCCAGGTCTATGCTAGGCACATCGCTGGTGCACAGCACCTGTTTCACCAACCACGCTATTGGCGTGAATCCCACAACTGTTCTCAATAAGTTAGAAGGTGTAGATACTGTATGTCTGGAAGTCTGATTTTTGGTGACGGTTAAATAAATTTAAGCAACAATCGTCTGCTCGTTAGCTCTAGTTATTACGAATTCTCAGCGCACCTTTACCTACTTTGCAGTAATTTTGATGTTTATGACAGCATGCGTGTAACGTATGGTGTAGTGTTCCAGGCACTAGATTTTGGCCCTGAACCACTCGATTTCCGACGGAAGGCCTGGCAAAATTTACTTAGTTAACATTGCTTCACTGCGTGTCATGTGAAGCTGAGAAAGGCTTTCGTGGCTGAAGAGAGTTTTTTCAGCACCGTTTTCCCCAGATACAAAGCTGGATTTGATTGGTATGTGCGGTTTTATGTTCCAAAACTACCGTGTAATGATGAGAGACGTAATAGTATAGTGCTCCAGATATGTCAACCATCTGCGGTTTTCCAACGTGTACACAAATGACAGCACACGGGCTTACGGCATTTTCGCTTCGATCGGAAATGCAGACACCGCAGCCGTGATTCCATACTGTCACCTTCGTGTGAGCAGCCGAGTACCTTAGCCACTAGACCACCTTGGCACAAGGTGCCCTAAGCAGCTCGCTGAAAAAAGGCATTCTGGCATCTAACTTCAGCATTCAAAGTAGCGGTTTCTTTTCGGGGCTCAGGTTTGAATCTGCGTCTTCGTTAGCTGAAGGTATGTGCCATTAGAACTGTACCACGCGTCTTCGATGTACACAAACACACATAATCACAAACCTATTATCTTTTCGAATTATAGAAAGTTGTTGTACCTACGACCAAAAGAACAACTCTATTGAACTGCATTACGATTTGCGTTTCATTTGAATGTGTCGTGTTGGCAGACTAAATGTGACCCGCCGAATGATGCAAAGGTCACCATTAGGAATGGCGCATTTCGATAAAATTTTGATTTTGAAAAATTGTAATCCTAAGCTCTCTTTTATTTCGTATAATAGTATATTCGTAGGGTCATTCAGTCAGTTCTTGGGTATTGAGACCATCATGAAAGACAGCGGCTGATTCCACTCGAAAGCAGCCTTATAGGAACATAAAGGCAGACAGAGAGAAAAAAGTAAGAACAGCAGTAGTTAAAACACAACCGCGCCAAAAATTGCTTGTCCACCATTTTTTAAATAAGGGAAAGTTCTTGAGTTTTCGATCTGCTATTGTCTGGATTCATAGGGGCACTTAGTTCACTTCTATTGCAACGATCACGCAATGAAGAACAACTCCAAATTCAGTGTAGGCTTATTAATACATTTTTATAACGAATATTAATATTTTTATTATAACGAATAGACCGTTGAGGAGAAACCACAGAGAGAAGCGTGCCGCGTGCAAACCACTTAGTCTCCAAACACGCTCCAAAGGAATGAACCACCCGGGCATTGCAGGCAGCGCACAGAGCGTTGCAAAGGTCACTAGCCGTCAACCTTCTCTCCTAGCTTTGTCTTTCCCCGTATTTTGCTAGCGACGGTTGGCATAGCGTCGCACTAGGAACCACGGCCGCCAGGATTCGACGATCTAGAAATTACGTCGTGGTGCTTGTGTGTATGCTTTGATCCGCGTGGGCTGCTGCTTTAACGTTTCGCTGAACCCATGAAGTCTGGAGCAAGCCTCGACACGTCCCCACGCCGCGCTGTATATCTCTGGCTTCAGGATAGTCACGACCAACACACGATAGCAACAGTTGAGAAGGCTGATTGGTTGATTGATATGTGGGGTTTAATGTCCCAAAACCACCTCATGAATATGAGAGACGCCGTAGTGCAGGGCTCCGCAAATTTCGACCACCTGGGGTTCTTTAACCTGCACCCAAATCTGAGTACACAGACCTACAACATTTCCGCCTCCATCGGAAACACAGCCGCCACAGCCGGGATCCAAACCCGCGACGTGCGGGTCAGCAGCTGAGTACCATAGCCACTAGACCACCGCGGCGGGGCAAGAGTTGAGAAGGCCGACATGCGGCCGAGAAGACGGCAGGCCTATCGAATATATACTTCAGTCTGGCTCAGGGCAGAAATCAGCGCTGCATTGTTTCGCAAGTAGGTTATCATTCTTCATTCTACTCTACTTGTCGCGTGTGCGATACGGATCGCGCTTGCCGGCGTTGGGCTCAGTCTTTTTGTATATCGCACGCACGAAATGCACCGCGAAGGTCAGATTGGCCTTTTGCAGTTCGCCTGTGCTATGGTGGCTAGAAAGAGGGGTGTCAACATCGGCGCACCGGAGAGCGAGCGAGTATTCATCCGGATGCGGCTGCGCGCGGTCGCTTTTGAAATGCTTCCTCCTCGTACCCACGCGCGTATCAGTCGTTTTTTGTTGCAAATATTTAACGCTACTCTGCGGATTGTAACGAAGTATACCTGTCCAAACTCTGGCAGTGCACTGCGAAGCGTGTATTGGCACTGAAAACTAGTGCATTCAATTCACTTCCTAGTATATCAGCTACAAAGCTAAGAAGATAGAGAATCAGGTGACTTGCTATTAGCTTGACACCAATACAACATCCGTGCAGTTTTCAAATTTGATGCCGCAGTGTACTCCGCGAAGTCTCAATGCACGTAGAGGTATCGGCAACCAGTATATTTAGGAGTTGCGCAGTCAAGGTCTAATTTTACAAGCAACAAATTTATTTCCTCAAAAGAGGAAAACCACTATAAATATAAACCCGGTATAAATTGTGTTTATAATATTGCTACATGCATGCATACCGAGATTTTAGGGGGCGACGTGCGTGTGTGCCTGACGATGAATACGAAGAGTTGTCCCCGCTAGATCGCTGGTGAACTGGTCATTCCATTACCTATAATTTCAAATACATCTAACCAACTGTCTCGTCGATACGGTGTCTCTTCTTTTCCGTAACATATTTGGTGGAGGTGCAACGTTCCCCGTCCTCACCTTGAAGCTTCGCAGTGGCCGCACCGTTCAGTCTTCGGCCTTGGCTACCAATGACAACAACCCATCAGAGTCTTCATCTGTAGCTCCAGCTACCACATACCTGACGATGCCCAACTCCCGTAATCCCTGTACATTCTCCGCACAACCTGGGTTTAGCGTTGACTACTGGCTCCGTATGTACATGCGTGTTAGCCCGACACACCAATGGGACCCTACCATGATGCTCGCCAACGTAATATTTTACTTGGAGGGCATTACACGTGTTTTGTTCAACGCCCATAAGACCTAGTTCAATAGCTGGGATATCTTCAAGGAGCGACTACTTGACCTCTTTGAGGACCCGTCCAGTCACCAAATGAAAGCACGAAAAGAACTTGCCACTCGTGTGCAGTCCTCAACTGAGTCGTATGTCTCGTACTCATAGCACGTGCTCGCATTTTGCCGGAAAGCGGACGAGCAAACGACAGAGAGTGACAAGGTGGGCCACATGCTCAAGGGAATCGCGGAACGCCTTCAACTTGCTCGTGTACACCAGCGTCACGATCGTAGATATGATTACTAAAGAAGGCCACCACTTCGAAATTCGAAATGGCCAAAGCCGCCATGTCCTGCCTCAGTTTACGCGGCTACCAAACACGGCTGTTACATCAACCTTCACCGATTTCGGTTCCGCACCACCCATGCAGGACAGTGTGACACGTATTGTTCGACTCGAGCTCGAGGCGCAAGGTCCGGCATCATTTCCTTCACATCCGCTCAACCTTGGCACCACAAAAACGCCTCCGGTAGTCTCAGTTATTCAAGCCTTCGTGAGGCAGGGAATTGCAAAGCTCCGCATTGCTTTGGCCTGCTCTGCCTCCCGACCCACATCCAGACCAATACCGATAAACGCACACTTGCGCGTCGCAACCTAGAATCTCAGTATGCATGCATGTAATATATTATTGTGTTCATGCGCACAATAAAATATTGTGTTTACGTAAAATTATCGATCTGAAAGAAGCTATCGCAGGTCGGGTAATTTAGAAGACTTCAAGGTTGCACAGAAAGTACATTCTGCAATGCGTAACCAACTGCAGAAGCTTTCAACCAAAAGGTGGCAAGATTTATGTGCCTCACTTTCTCCATTTACCTCGGCGCCTCAACTGTGGAACATGGTACGCGCCCTCCGACAGCCAGTAGTCCACTCGAGACCATTACATGCTCTAGCGCTGTCTCGAGGAGTTACCGAACGTGTGATTGCCGAAGAATTTTGCGATCTTATACTGAGGAATGGAGAGACCACCCAAACTAGCGAATATAAATCCTCAGCAGAATCAGCTTCGGCGGTTGTAACAAAGTTCTCTGCGGTCAGTTCATCAGATCTGGATTGCGGCTTCACACCAGAGGAGCTCCAACACGTGCTGTCTTCAGTAAAACGAACAAGTTCACCAGGAACAGATGGAGTTACATACGCTGCTCTTGCTAATTTGTGCAAAAAAGGAAAATTACACCTGTTGGACATCTATAATAAAAGTTGGCAAGAAGAAAAAGTTCCGGAAAATGGAAGATATCAAAACTAGTACCGTTGCTAAAGCCAGGGAAGAGCCCTATGCAGTTGGACTCGTTTAGGCCTGTTAGTTTGACAAGTTGTTTTTCAAAAGTGATGAAAAAAATTATCAATGAACGAATTTCATGGTGGCAGACATGAAAAACTACTACCAGAAAGCATAGCCGGCTTCAGAAGAGGTATATGCACAATGGACTGCATTCTCGATTTGGTCACAGATGTGGAAAACAAACGAACGCAAGGAAACATTACTGTCGCTGTATTCCTTGATGTCCATCGAGCATACGACACAGTGAGTCACGTTCACGTTCTGGAAGGTCTGGCGTTACAGGGATTCAAAGGCAAGATACTGCGTTGAATCACTCACTTCCTGAAGCACCGGAAAATTTTTGTAGTTACGCAGGAGAGCCCAACGTCAGAACATGTCGTCAACCAAGGAGTGCCACAGGGCAGCGTGCTAAGCCCTGCTCTCTTTATTGCAGTCATGGCGCAGCTCCCGTATAATCTTCCACCTAGCATCAGATGTTCAGTATATGCTGATGATATAAGTGTATGGACGTCCGGTCCATCCTTTTTCGATGTACAACAAACTCTACAAGAAGGAGTGGATTATGTAGACCGCTTTCTAAAAAAAAGAGGTATGGCACTGAGTCTGGATAAAACAGCCATACTTTCGTTTACATTAAAAAGGCTTGAAAATTTCCAGATTATTCTGCAAAATCAGCCTATTCAAATAGTTAAAACTCATAAATTCTTGGGAGTAATTTTAGACCGGAGACTAACATGGTCGCCTTATGTCCAGTCCCTGGAACAAAAAGTGAATCAGGCCATTCGAATCCTCCGGCATCTCTGCGGGGCCAAATGGGGTGGTACTACAGAGTCGTTATTAGCCCTACATGTTGCCTGGATACGCCCCATCGTAACTTACTCACTGCCTCTGCTGCACGGACTCCCAGACTCCACCGAAAGGAGACTTCACTTGTTATTGGCAAGGAGCTTGAGGGTATGTCTGGGTTTACCACGGTCAACTTCCAGTACTTTAGTGTATGCGGAGGCTCGAGAGCCACCTTTCGCAGTACTCCGAACTAAAGAAACATCTCAAAATTTATTTAGAATTTTACGCAACGTGAAAGTCATCTTTTATCTGGTGCACTAACACAAAGAACGGCAACGAGACTACAGGATACTATATCATCAATTCAAGCAGTAGTACCAAAATTTAAACAATGAAAACCTTCAAAACCACCTTGGACGCTGCCACTTCTCGACGTTATCCGTGAAATAGACGGCATAGAGAAGAAAGCAGACATGGCACCTCTAGTAGCGTCACAGTTGGTACTTCATCAGCTTCATGTAATGCATAATGAAAAAACGAAAATGTATGCAGACGGATCATGCACAGAAGAAGCGTCAGCTTGTGCGGTCTTTATACCCGAAATTCAGAAAAAGAAGATGTACAAATTATCGCACAAATCTTCATCGACGACAGTAGAATCAGTGGCTATCTTTGAAGCAGTTAAGCTTATCTGCGAGAATCCTGAGCCAGGAAAATGGGTGATATGCACTGATAGCAAACCTGCTCTTTAGCTAATCAGAAATGTGAGATCACCTTACAAAAATGGTGAAATAGCACAATGTATCGCACAAACTGTGGAATATGCCTCATCGCAGGGTCACAACATCGTACTACAATGGATACCCAGCCACATTGGAATAAAGGGAAATGAAGATGCTGATAGTCTCGCGAAGAAAGCATTGAAGGAAGGACGTGATTGCGCAATCCCTATGTCTGGGGCGGATATTCGGCATTTTATATCGCAAGGAGCTAACCATTGTTTGATGGAGAAGTGGTTTGAGAGCCCTAAATCAAAGGAAACGGTACTTGATGAAGTTGATCCACACAGAAAATTTTCCATAGCGACAGACCTCCCACGACACCTAGAGACATTGATCCACCGATATAGATTGGAAGTAGCATACACAAACAGCTTCCTGCACAAGATACATCGATCCAACTCACCGGAATGCCATTGTGGTCATGCAGAAGAAAATGTTCGCCATATTCCTTTGGAGTGCGTTAATTACGCGAATGAAAAAGAAAAATTAAAGAACAAATTAGCAAGTTTGGATAGACGGCCCACGCAATAAAGAAACTACTTAGACCATGGCCTGAGATGCATCTCCAGAAAAAGGCAATAATCTTCCTGACAGACTTTTTAGTGGAGACCGGACTGGACAAGCGCCTATGTCTGACAGCCAGAGATGGGTATCATGTAAAGTGTGATCATGTATATACTGACATTAGAGTAGCAAGGTGTGCGTGTAAGTAGTTTATGACTGTGTGAACTGCGTGAAAAAAACTGTGTATTGGCGTGATATTTCAACTAGTTTCAGTGTGCTATTATGTTTTTTTTTCTTTTTTTTCTTTCTTTTCCGTATTGTTAATTTTTGGGTACCCTTCTGTATTAATATTTTATTTTTCGCTGCAGAACTTTGTGATATGGAGCAGCCGAGGCAATAGGCACCTCAACCTCACCACAGCAAAACAGGTAAAACAGAACAGAACAGAACAGGTATTTGTGGTAATATTGTGGCATAACGGTTGAAGAAAACTGCAAGGTATATGACGCACAGCTAAAGCAAGTCAATAAGGTAACTAATGAGAACAGTAAATATACGACGATACAATGGGCATACACACACACGAGACATTTAAATTTTATTGGCAAACATGGGTACAGTCACAAACCACTTCACGAAAAAAATTGAATTCTGCATATATGAAACACAGCCACACAGTGACATCACAGTTGTTAATGAGAGGTTAATAACAATGTGAACTAGACAATATTAAAATCACGAGAAACAACATAGTGCTAGAAATGCACAGTAACATAAAATAAAACCATGTTAACCGAACTAACATCATGATTGTTAAGTCATACGTCTCAACTTCAAGAAGTTCGTTTTTTCTGTCTCTTTTCCATTGGATGCATTTTCTTCAGCAATGAGAAAATGCATTCTGCTTGGTGTAAAGACTCCAGCTATCTGATTTGTCACTTCCAGCTTGTGGTATTCACAGCCACCCAAATTTACCTCTTCAAAGGCAAGCCTTCTTCGAAAAGAATGGGAAACACGGACATTAATATTGTGCTCTTTGAAGGATTTCGCGTTCCGAGATATGTGAGGTATGGAGCAATGCTCGTTAAGTGCACCCCTACAGGAACCACTTCAATGTTTGCTACGGTTGTGGGAGACTTGGACACAGAGCAGAAGACGTGTGTCCGTACCACAACGACAAGGTGTGCAGGGGGTGTGGAAGCGTGAACCCAGCGCATGATCACAGATGTGAAGCGAAATGCAAGTTATGTGGCAAAAATCACCACACTCGAGACAAAGGATATAACACAAATTACGAGATACCGTACGTGGTTAGGAGTTGTCACTGGGAACGGACGAGTCAAGACAAACAGGAAGCACGGGCAGCGTGCTCTGAAACCTGAGACCAGTACAATGAAGTCAGCGTATGCCATGACACCTACCACCACCGAAAAACCAGCCAGCAGTCGGACAAGGACACTAACAGGCAAAACAGTGGGAACGGCCTCGCGTGAGACCACTCAGCATTCTTCCCAAAGCTTACTGGGGGAAAGAGTCGAAGACAGTCGAGGTCCCGCTCCAAAACGAGATCAACATCAAGGCCGAAGTCCTGCTCAAGAGGCACTTGAGGGAACGGCAGCACCAAGGTGAGCTTTGCAAGTGTGGTCTCCGGCACTGCCTCTCCAAGTAATGTTATAGCGTCCGCCTTAGAAAAATAAATCATGCAGATTAAAAAAATGTTAGAACAGATTACTAGAGAGAACCAACGCCTAAAGGAGAGATTAAGCAACTGTAAGAAGAAAAATTGGATGATCCCACCTACAGTGTGAATCGATGATATGCGAAGCACGAGTGAGAAATGTTGATCTGTGACTTTAAAATCAGCTCAACTTTACGCGGTTGAGGTGAATGATGCCGTCCATGATTTCCGTGACATGACTATCAAGTTTGGATGTGTCGTTTACTTACGTTATCTATTCACGTCACGTGATACCAAATTTCTTATGTGTGGAGCTAGCGAAATGGATTCGAGCTTGCTGTGAGCGTAGAATGTTGTCATGCTCTCACATGACACGTGTGTCAGGATGATCTTGTTCGCACCAGTCATACATTTCGTCATCCATTGACGTGACGTAACACCAAATTAGGTATATGTGGAGCTAGCGAAATGGCCGCGAGCGCATCATGAAAGACCTAATATGTTCCATGTGGCACTGACGCCCGCGCACGCTGGGCACAGCGACTCTATGTATGTATATGTTAAAAAATCTGAGTGCTTTATAGTCTGATGCCAGGCGTGACCAGCGTCCTTCAGCGTGCACCGACAGCACCCGGCGCGAAGTACGACATTTTGCAATTTCTGCCAATGTGTGAACCAGACAATACTGCGTCTCCCTCCTTTCGTAATAGAGGGACGCCGGACGCGCTGAAACGCGCATGCGTCAAAGCAACGCAGCGCGGCGCGTGCCTGCGAGTATATGGCTGGACCGGCGCCTCGCGAGGCAACGCCGGCGTGACGCGTCAAAATGAACGCCGGCGAGTACGCGCACCGCGTCACGTTGAAATGTATTGACGCCTTGACTGTGGCAGGCATTCTTGCTTTCAGATGACACGCATCTCGTGATTATCATGTTTGCACTAGTCACATACCTTCGTCATCCATTCGCGTACTGTAATACCAAATTTGGTATATGTGACGCTAGCGAAATGGCCACGAGCACATCATGAGCGTGACATGTAGTCATGTTGTTACATGACACGCATGTGAATACATTCGTGTTAGGGTCTGTCGCTTATGTTCGCCATGCATTCATGCCTTACTACCAGTTTTGTAACATGCCATGTGAACTAAACCACCGCAACAGCTGCAGGACCATGAAATGTAAATCATGACATTCATGATGTACCTTCATGATTTTCATTATTTGACTAGTGAAATAGGTGTTTCATACAGTCTTGTTATGCCATACCAAGTTTGGTATTGATACCATTATCGAAACGGCCAGGAGAGCTAAAAGTCGTAGACGACTAGATAGATAGATAGATAGATAGATAGATAGATAGATAGATAGATAGATAGATAGATAGATAGATAGATAGATAGATAGATAGATAGATAGATAGATAGATAGATAGATAGATAGATAGATAGATAGATAGATAGATAGATAGATAGATAGATACGCTCAAAGTCGCCGAAGTTCGCTAAAAAATGCTTCGTATTTAAGATGCGAAGCTTCAGGAAGTGAGGAATGCGGGTACAACGCCTAACACCCCCTCTGTTAGTAAAATACCAACTCCTAATCGAGCCCCAACATCTGCTCCCTCACTAAAGAGCTGAGAGTCACCGCCACTCAAAAAGAGGGCGCAGGAAGAAGCAGAAAAGCCGGTATCATTTCAATTAGCTAGGTTAAGGGATTGTTTAAAGAAATGTTTGATGAACTACAAAACCAAATTACATGCATGTACGTCCAAATGAAGCAACAATTTGATGGACTCAAGCACAAGGTAATAACGATAGAGAGTACGCTGAAGAACGTTAGGTCATCTAGCGCTTTGCCGGTCAGACCAAAACCGTATAGCAGAACACCCACGGTATAAACCAGCAATGTCACCGGGAAAGATCCCATAAATAATCATGGCGCCACGTAACCAGTACATTATTTGACAGTGGAATTGCCGCGGTACCGTAAGAAACGAGGGAACCTGCAGCAATTCGTGATAAATAGGGAGGCGCCAGATGTCATCGCCCTGCAGAAGACCGGGGGGACGGCAAAGTTCTCGGGGTCCAAATCGTATAGTACTTCTGGCGAGAAGGCCACTGTCACAACTCTGGTATATGGAAACCTCACAGCTATAGAGCATGATACCGAAATGCACAGCATAGACTATATCATTATAAAAACATTACCCTACCGTAAGAGAGAAAGAAGCCTCTTCGTGCCTAACATTTATAGCCCACCCCGACAGACGCCCAAGTTGGGTCCACGTTTCCGCAAAGCCTTGAGCAGAGCGGAGTGGCAAGCTCTCGTCATAGTCGGCAACTTTAACGCACCGCACGTGGCTTGGGGATACACTGTCGAGAATACAAAGAGACGTAATGTATGGGCAGACGCTCAACACGAGGGCCTAACGCTGATGACGAATCGTGAGGAGCCCACAAGAATAGGCAACAGCGATAGTAAAGACAGAACACCAGACCTAACTTTTACGAAGAATGTAGCAGATTCGCGATGTGTGAAGACGCAGCAGAATTTTGGCAGTGGTCATTATAGTGTAGTTTGAACGGTGCATGCAGATCCTCAAACAAAGGGGAGAAGACTGGCACTTTTTGAATAGAACTATTTCCGCAAAGTTCAAGCGGACGGATAATGCCATAGTAGATATAGAAAAATGGGTAGAGAAGCTCCAACAGAGTGGCAAGAAAGTACCTAAATTTGTTGCCGAAGAAGCGAGAATGGCTGAGATGAACAGCATACTGTTGCATCAGTGGGAAGAAAGGACTAGCATCTAAAAGCCCTGGAAAAGACAAAAGTACAATCGTAATTTAAGAAAGAAGGTAGCTGAATTTGACAAGGAGATAGAGCTCCATGCGAATCGGCTGACCCCACAACAGTGGGAAGCCACGTGTAGCTGTATGGATAGGGAAATGCAGATGTCAAAGACTTGGAAATTTCTCCGAAATCTCCTGGACCCGCAAAGTACAGAGATTGCAAAGAGGCATAAGCTGCCACAAGTAATACATAACTAGGCAGGAACTGAGGACGAGCTCTTCCACGAGCTACAAAAAAAGTACTTTGCATACGCAAAAAAAGAAGCACTTCCCCGTTAGAAGGAGCAGGACAATATTGTATTCGAGCTGATATAATGGAGGCCGAGATTAGATTCGAGGTCGCTCGACCAAACCAGAGGTCTGCTCCGGGAACTGATAAAATAACTAATAAGACACTCAGAATCTTGGATGACGAATCCATTAGGGCGCTCGCTGAGTACATGAATAAGTGTTAGGAGAGTGGGACCATTCCACGTCATTGGAAGACTGCTCAGGTCATGATGATTTCGAAGCCGGGAAAAAAAAGCACATTTAGATAACTTTAGATGAATTTCACTGATTTCATGTATAGGCAAACTCATGGAGCACGCCATTCTTGCGCGTCTCACCATTTACATGGAGGAGAACGGACTCTTTTCACACACTCTCATCGGTTTCAGACCTAAATAATCAACTCAAGACAGCATGTTACAGATTAAGCATCAAATACTCGACGTGGAGACCAGGCCTTTAGACTCTAAGGTTATTCTTGGCCTTGATCTCACTAAGGTCTTTGATACCTTAACACACAGAGCCTGCTGTGGCGGCTGCATTTCCGATGGAGGCGGAAATGTTGTAGGCCCGTGTACTCAGATTTGGGTGCACGTTGAAGAACCCTAGGTGGTCAAAATTTCCGGAGCCCTCCACTACGGCGTCTCTCATAATCATAAGGTGGTTTTGGGACGTTAAACCCCACAAATCAATCAAATCATTCAACACACAGAGCCATATTAGAGAATCTTCCGGGACTGGGGATAGGACAGTGCACCTACGCATAAGTGACAGAATTGCGGTCGGAGAATTGCAGTCGGAAAGGCAAGGTCTGAAGAGATTGAATTGGGCAGTAGGGGGCGACACAGGGTTCGGTGCTGTCTCCCCTGTTATTTAATGTGGCGATGATTGCCCTATCCGCAAAACTTAACCAGATCGAGGGCCTAGACATAGCATATACGCAGACGACATCCCCGTCTCGGTGACGGGTGGGATAGACGGCGACATTGGAAACAAATTACAAGAGGCTCTTTACACTATAGAGAGATATGTAGAAGGTATGGGGCAAAAATGTTCTCCCGAAAAGTCGCAATCCCTAATTTATGGGCCTACATGTAGGGGACGCCAAATCGTACATGAAAGGCCAGACATCATGATTTTTGCAGGGAGAAGTAAAATACCCACGGTAGTAAACTTACGAGTTCTCAGTCTCTGTATATATGAGAAAGGGCAAATGGAGAAACCATTAGGCTATCAGAGAACAGCGTCAACAAAACAAACAGGGTGATGAAACAAATAGCCAAAACAAAAAATATGGTATGAAGGAACACAACTTAGTTCATTTAGCTGAGGCTTTTGTAGTCAGCCGCATTGTGTACGTCACCCCATACCTTAAACAACACGCAGCCGAACAGAGCGAAATGGATTGCATTATTAGGAAAGCATATAAACAAGCAATAGGTCTACCGTTAAATACGTCAAATGACAGGTTTTGGCTTTAGGTCTTCATAACACTCTCCCGCAGCTAATAGAAGCTCACACGATGGAGTAGTATGATCGGTTAACCCAGAGCCCTACAGGCAGGCATATTTTGGACACAATTGGCGTCACGTACAACGTGCTACATGGTGTAAAAATATTCCGTGACAGGCAAGGGGGCATATCGTGGTGCCTTCATTACCTAGAAATTGCAACCTGAGCATCACCACGTGAGAAGGATATAAAGGGCGCAAAGCCTACATAAAAGTTGAAAAGCGCCCCGGACGTGGTCTATGTATTCGCAGCAGAATACGAGAATGACCGAGAATGGTCGATACATGGAATACGAGAATGGGCAGACGAATATTGAAATGAATTCTAACGTCAGAGGCCGTGTACGTACAGATGGGGCACAAGGAAGTGAGGAGGCGGCAATAGCACTAGAACTAGCCTCCACGAAAGCCGCGGTCGCGAACAGCAATTCCAAAACCGCTGTTAAAATTTATGCCAAGGAAAGGATCTCACCGGAAGTAATAATAATTGTGGCCTACTTTTCCGACGAGCGGGTAGTTCATACTATATGGGCACCTGCTCACTCATTCCTCCCCGGGATGGAAATCACACATTATCTCGTTCGAGAACTACCTGGCCGAACAGGCGCAGAGTGAAGTCCAGGGACGAAGAGTGACCACATTATTAGTTATGTAGAGTTCACAGAAGACTACAGGCTACGAAGGGTCTGATTCCCTCCTGGCATATACCTCGCTCAACAAGCAGCAGCCGGCGGCACGGGGCCTCTTACAAGCCAACATTTCCCCGAACCCGATAACTTTTCACTACATCTACCCACAGATATACTGAGATTTCTGTAAGTTCCGCAATCAAAGGGCGGATCTTAATTATATACTGTGGGCTCGCCCCTCAGTAACAGGGCAGTATAAATATTACAGCAATGAAGAGCAGTGGCAGACCGCACTGCTAAGCACAGACCCACAAGTGCAGCTGGACGCCCTTCGGCAGGCCGAGGATGCCGCCAGAGTGCATGGACTTATAGCGGCCACCTAGGGTAAGGATACAAGTTTTACACACCTTGCCGTTTTTTAAAGACGATAGTCTTTTGGGGGACCTTCGTAGAAAAAATGGTCTGTCTGTCTGTAGAATTGTCTTTTTGTCCACTCTTAACGGTACTGGGTACTCGAAACCACTGACCCCATTCGTTGCGCCCACCAATGTTACTTAAGATCTAGCTTTCATGCTTGTGCGCTTGTCAATTGAAAAGCAATTAATTGCGCATGTCTACATGTCTGGGGTGCCATAACAACACGTATGTATTCTGCATGCGCGTCTTTTACTGATAAAGGCATACATAAGTAATTTTAGGAACTTTAGCGCTTATCACGCGGCGCTGACCATGCAACGCTTGCACGAAAAGGCGAGTGTTTCAACGCTTTGCTAAGAGGAGACGGTGGGGGCACCTACCCGTCGCCTTGCGTTCTGCATCTTATCACCTCTGAGACGGGCGCGCACACCCGTCTTAGAGCCACGCGCTACGTTTTCCCAGAAAAATGCCAGATGGCGCTCATGTCTCACGTGTGACGTGACTTGATGCGCTCGTTCGCCTCCGCTGCACAGTCGAGGCACTCTAATGTAGCACCTCTAGAATACTATTCACCAGTTTTCTCTCGCATAAGATCAATAAATAAAGATAGACGACATTGGCAGATTACATGCACATATGGGGCCATTTTTTTTCTTCATTATAGGTATTTTCTCCTCTACATGTTAGATTTTGGCAAATATCAGACGGTAACAAAAATCAGTGCGTCCATCTTTTGTATTTAAATAAAAAAGGAGCCTTAGCTGCAAAGTGAAGTAACATGATTACTCACAACAGAAGCGCGTGGTCGTGTATTAAAATCAATTCTGACATCCTTTTTTTAGAATTTTGGGTGGCGTGGCAGGAGACGTACGTCAGCATATTTTCCGGAATTTTTTTTTTGCGGGGCCGGGGTGTATTCCGTTATAGCATCAACGCAGCAAACCACAGAGACGACAGTGACTAAAGTCGCTCTTCGAAAATACATGGTTAGGGTCATTGTTTCAAGGACCGTATCAAGGTATCACTGAAGGTGATTGGAAACCTACTTGCAGGCCAGGCACAGAGGGCTGATGAGACTCTATTCGATGTCCAGAATCTATAGGTGATTTTTTTCGCCTGGCCGGATCACCTGTATTATAGCTAAAAACTCTGATCAAGGAATTCTCAAATTCATATCTGCCTGTCGGTTTGAACTTGTCGTCCACCAAATTTGTCCATATGACTCAAACAGTGGGTAACTATGTGCAGGTTCCTTTCAGATACAAGTTATGGGGCCCCTCGAAGTTAGCTTTTGCCCTGATTTAAAAAGTACTCGGAGAGCTCAGGTGAATGAATGGCATACCCTACCTCAACCTTACGAGAATTAAAACAATTCGTTGGTGTTAATGCTGACTTTTGCCTCACAGCGCCACCCAAAAAGTAAATTTGTAGGGCGTGCAGCAACCTATATATAACAGCATGCATTGAGATCCGAAGGCAATGTGTTTTTATAGTTGCACAAAAAGCATAAGAGTGAGATGTTGTATGTCTTACCTAGGGTTTTTGAATGGGCTTCTTTAACTTCCAATGGTGTCTCAAGTTCGCATAGCTCGGGGTTTAAGGTGCGGTTCACGCAGAGCATTCCCGAGCCGTTCACAACTAAATACATGAAAAAGAAGAATGTTCACAAGAGAAAGTTTGCATTTGTACAGTCTTCAAAACAGCTATTCACGGTGTTTCAAAAAGAACTACCATTCTTGGACCTACTTTGTTAACGTGGATAGGGCAAAACAAAATTACGCGCTGGTTCTTCACTGGGAACAGCTATCTCCAACGCCTCTTAAGATTGCTGTCACCTTCAAATTCAAAATTGTGGGCTGTAGAAAAACTGAGGAATATAGACAACGGCATTCTCTATTCTATTGATGCTTGTGAAATTTATTTAGAAAATGGTTTATCTCTCCTCATAGGAATCTGTATAACAAGAAAATGAAACGTATTTACACGAAAGCAGTGCTTGTTGTGTAGTATTGAATGAGAGCTTTTAAAATCTCTTGGTTTTTGGGAGCTGAAGTGTAACTTGGCGTAGATACATTAATGCTAACGCATAATGTCATATCTGAAATGTGACGACTAATGCTCGTGATCATAATTTAGCCGTTTTGGTAGCTACAGATTTCACTGTATACGTGGGCACAACGCACCGTTCACGTCATGCAAATATGGCATAAAAGAAGACGTAATAGACATTCCTACTCCATAAATGCGTCTTTACGGTGTCATTTAAAGACAGAAGCACACGTGGTGTGGGCTATTAAGTACTGGGATAACCTGAGCCAGAGATCATGCATACACTACCACACTGCGACTCAGCAACGTGGAAACCAGATGTTCTTAGCTTGAGCCTCAAACGCATGAACACTTTGCACATCCAAGAGGTTTCTGTATCGCTCCACCTAGACACTACATTCGCCCTTAAACATCGCTGCCTTGTTGCAGTGCTTACTGCAGCAGTTTTGATGATTGCGAGTCGGCGCCACCTGTGCGGTGCCGCCGACTCCCGAAGTAGTCGGCGGCACCGCACAGGTGGCGCATTTGGAAGCCTCAACACTCCAACAACGAGCCATCATGCGCTAACTCGAAGCGATAGGAGATTAACATTACTACGTCAGCGACTCCCCGATTAGGCGTCTGTGTTCTTCGCTCTGATTGAAACGCTTCAATTAATGCATCCAAAATCGCCTTACGGCGCGCCATCTCGGATGTATTTCATTAACTATGTTACCGAAGAGTCAATCTCTATCAGCGCTGGCAAGTGTCATCTCTATTATACCTTTTTGCCCCTCACAGACATCTGCACAATCCCACTCGAACAGCTAAAAGCACCGCGTGAGACAGCATGCTATTATAACTTTTTACCCCTCACAGACATCTGGACAATCCCACTCTAACAGCTAGAAGCACCCCGTGAGAGAGCATGCGCATGAGACATAAGACACATTTGTAAAAGTTCTAAGTAACTGCATCGTCAGAGCTTGGTTTGGCGAGCATTGGGCACCTACTGTCACGGGCTGGAGAGCCAGACGCTTTATTACCGACAGGTCCAGTTTTTTTCTTTCTGATTTGGCGGAGATACTTTTATCCACGTCATACGCATGATGAACATACGTCACTAAGGTCTCGTTGGACCCTGTACAAAATAATTCTAAGATGAAAGGGCATTGGGCTAAGCTCTACAATGGCTCCGATGACTTACTTCTGTCACAGAAGTCACGTTGAAAAATACAAACTGTCAGATCACAAAAAAGTGGCCCGAATCTGCATTTTAGACTTCAACTGTCGTCGAAAGACGATAGTCTTACGTCTTGATAGAGTGAAGAAAACGTCTATGTGATGTTTTGCGCAACAAAATAGGTGAATAGTATTCTGGAGGCGCTGCGTTAGAGTGCCTCAAGCACGTAGCGGAGGTGAATGAGCGCATCGAGGCACGTTAGACAGGAGCGCCATCTGGCAGTTATCTTAGAAAACTAAAGCACGCGTGCCCACGGAGAAAGATGCACCCCAGTCTCCGAGCTGATAAGGCGTAGAACGCAAAGCGATGGGCAGATGCTACCACCGTGTCGTCGTAGCAAAGCGTTGGAAACTTTTACCTTTTTGAGCATCGCGTTGCACTGTCAGCGCAGCGCGATAAAAGCTACAGTACGTGACAGGCTTGTACTGGGGTGCTTTAAAGGTCGTCACCTTGGCGAAACGCTGCCTTCACGGAACTTGGTCTCTCCTGAGAGCGTGCGCTTATCAGACTCTTAATTCGGGAGAGGACGAAGGTCCCTTCGCACGCTGCCAGGGACACGGCCACGTCTACTAAAAAAGTGCGCTACTGAGATACGACGTTGAAAAAACTGTGACAGTTTGCGCTTGTACTGTGTATACTTGTGCGCTCATTTTATTTGTCTCTTTGTTTGAAAAGCGCGCTTCAAGAATTGAGGTGTGAACGCTGTTAGTCCAAGCTCGTGCTCTGCACGATAATTTCGTGCGTGCTGTCTGCTTGAGGTGTGCGCTGCAAGGTTCGAGCTGCTTACTGTTACTAACGTGAATTTGCATTTTGTTACTGTTGCTGAAACAATGCAAAATAAACGCAGAACTGCCGCTCTAAAAGAACCTTTCGCTTTCGCGTTTTATGAATTCTTCATAGGGGATCAGCCACGTGTTTTTTTTCTTAAAAACACTAATCTCTACATTTTTGTGTAGTCTTGCCCTAAAAGAAGTTTAAGCTGCACGGAGAAAACTAGAAATAAATTCGTACTTCACATATATGCATCTACTCTGTCTGTTAAATTTTAAAATTTTACCCCTATCGGAAAACGAGAAATGGTGGGAAGAACGCACTCGCCCCACACTGTGGCAAAATAATGCAGTGTCTGGACAGCGTGTAAGGTTGGCGCGCAGTGTACCCGGCGGGTAGGTGGTGGAGAAAATGGGTGAATAGTGGGCGAGATGCGTAGATAATGTATGGTAACCGAGTTGTGAGGACAAACGGCAAGTTTCATTTGTCCGAGGTGGATAGAAGCTATGAATATGTAGAGTATAATTGCCAATAATGACTTTTTCTTTCACCATCCCGCCATTACATTTGAAAACCTCTTTGTGCTTTAGCATGGCAGAGAAATAAACCAAAGAAAGGCCAATCTGACTCATAGCTATTGCTACGTAGTATATATCAGACAATTCAGGCAACTATTGCACTGATGGCCACATGGCCTGCGTCAGTAATCGTATGTTCATAGGTTGTTAACTTGCTAGTTTTTTGATATTATCAGCCATGCCACAACCCAGGCGAGCGCAAAATTTTTCTTCGCGACACTATGTGAGGGCAAAAGTGAGATTCTTCATTGGGACTTAGAACAAACAAATCCTCTGTCCGCACCATAAACATATAGCAGGGAATGCCAATTAGAAAATGAAAATGAACGGGGGAGAGCTAAGAGAAATTTTGTGGTGAAAGGATGTGAATGAGATGCGGACTCCACCCTCTCTCCTCCAGTAGAACCGGGAAAAAATAAAAAAAAGATCAGGTGTTTGTTTACAATGTAGATATTGCTGCTAATATGTATGTATGGCCGAGTTTATTCTTCAGTGACGGATTCTTGCGATGAGCAGCTTAATGGGGCTGTCTTGAAGTTCTTGCTTTTCTTGTTGTTTTGTGCGGAAAATAGTGACAGGGCGATAATGGCTAACTCGCAGCTGGAGTGCGTGAACTAATTTCACTTTCAACAGCATCGGGTATCATGTCATTGCCAATACTGGCTAAGCATCTACAATAAATGCGACTGCAGGGACACCACCAGCCACTGTTACGATGTCACAGACATAGATGAATGGAGAAATGAGCGCTTGTAGCCTACTCCATTAGGTGGAAAGGAGGAGAAGTGGGTTGGAAACCATTTTATCGCGACAAAGCATACACTGGTCATGTAGTTGAAGATGACTTCATGGTACAGCTGTTCAGCAAGTTGACGTTATTGAATGATGTACTTTAACGCCATTTCCCTCAATTATTTCTTTAGTATCCAGCGTCCAGCGCCATGCCTGATAATGGGCACAGTATGGCGCTGGTACTGGGACGCTGGAGTGGCAGCATTCCAGTACTTTGCGCAAATTGGCCTTACAAGATCAGAACTGTGGTGCCCATTTGCCATAAATAAATAAATATATATTTAAAGTAGCGCGCAATCAAAATGAAAAAAATAGTTGAAAAAAAACATGGTGCCTTTTATTGGGAATCGAACTCGCCACCTTTCTATTTTGAACCGATTCCACTAACCTTTAAGCTACGCCAAAGCTTGTTTGTTGAGTTCTAAAATGACTATTTATTCTAAGAAACGCCGTTCGACTTCATAGTTACCATTTGCATAGTCAAGAATGACGCGATATTCCTTTCTAAATAACAATTGCGTCTTGGTTCGACAGTCACGACCGGCTTCCGGGCACCGAATGATGTGCGGATATTAGCAATAGCGCAAAGCTCTTTGGAGCATCCTCGTTTTAACTCTGGAAAACCTCAAATTGACTGGAGGAGCAGCCACAGATTGTCGGCTGTTGCTTCCGATAATTTTTTACTTTGATAGTCGGTTGTCGCCCTCGCTACTGCTCTACATGTACAGATAATATAAAATGACTTGTTTCGTAGATATACACGCACACGAGTGATTATTGAGTGTCTTTTTTTCACGCAAGTGACGGTTTAGCAGTATACATCTGGCGTGCCAGATTACATATATGCATGCACCAATATCGATACCTGCAACTAAGAAACCACCGTAAAATATACTAATGTAATCTGTGGAAAAAGTACTGCACTGTTTTAGTTCACTAACGCTTACCAAACTACCACCTAAAAATTGCGTGCTCTTACACACGAGTCGGAGAAGTACCGGCTACTGCGCTCAGAAGGAAGCTTTCGGTGACAGCCTGCCTTGCTGTAAGCACGACACATCGATCATAGTCGCTCCCTGCGCGGGCCCCGACCACGCCGATAAATGGTTGATTTGGCACAGGGATGTCCAAACTGAGCTTTACAGTAATTCTTACACTTTACAATTGAGCCTACTTAAAGTTAAATGTGCCGACAGCATGCACACCGACGCGTCTGCCACGATAGACCTCGCTGGGACGGGTTAAGGCTGCTTACGAAGCAGCCGAGTTGCGATGCTTGAAGTTTCTGCTTTTGGGCTTCCCAACATTTCTAACTGTTACCCAAACTGTACCTCATGTAAGTAGAAGGTCAATCATTGCCAGACCTGCGTTTATGGAGTGAAGATAGTGAGCGACAGCCGTTTTTTTCTGGCCTCCGCTGGCTGTATACAGTGGGCGTGCCAGTGTACAGATATACGCAGTTACATCAATAGCAACAATTAAAAAAATGTCCAAAGAAATACTAACACAATCCGCTGAAAACGTATGCCAGGGAGTCAGTTCACGAAGGCGTACCAAATTATCAATTGGAAATTGCGTGTTGTAGCTTATCAGTCGGTGAAGTACCGGCTAAGTGCGGCTGTCAGCTTTTGGTAACAGCCTGCGTAGCTGAAAGTGCGGCGCATCAATCTTCAGCGCTCCTTGTGCGAGCATCGACAGAAGGCAAAATAGTTGATTTAGGTTCATGGATGTATAAGCTATACTTTACAGTTAATCTCACACTTTAAAATTGTGTGTACACGAAGAAAAAAGTGCCGGTAACATATACCCCGATGCGGCCGGCATGATAATGCTCACTAGGCCGAGCACTGGGTGCGGCTGCTCTCGACGCGGTGAGTTGGGATGGTTGAAGATTTTGCATTTGAGCTTCGGAACATTTCTAACTGTTAACTGAAGTAAGCAGAAGGATAAACATGGCCAGACATCCATTTACGCCGTGTGGCAGAATCGAACGACAGTTTTTTCTCTCGTCTTCGCTGGGAAACCTTGCGAAGCGATCGAGAGAGCTCGTATACGTTTAGTCAACTTGGCGGCAAAAAATATTCTCTCTTTCTATTAGGAGTGGCGTCCACTTCCAGGATTATTAGCACTGTAACTTGGAATCTTTACAGCGATACACGGCTGATGCGAATATAGCCGGTATACGCGGGGGCATATGCGAAAAAGGTGCATTGTAATTGCTGCAAAACGTACGTGCACCGCTAAAATTACGTATGCTGGGTAACTGTTAAGGTGGCATCTCTCCGTGCCGTCAAATCAAGCGTTTTATATTCAACGAAACCAAAAAATACCATGGCACGCTACAATGATATGCACGCTGCGTTTATAGAAGCAGTGCGTGCTCCAGTATTGACCAGCGCTTTCTATTGAAAATTCCAGCGCTTCCAGCGCTTCGCAGTGTGTCTCTCCATCACAGCGGTTAAGCCAGCGCCCGTACCAGTGTGACACAGCTATTTCCCAGTGCGCGCAGCGAAGTGACAGTAAATACCAGCCTTTACCCGTGTCTCCAGCGAGTACCAGTGCCAAAAAACGTACTGGCATCACGCTGGGGACGCTGTTGTTTGCAATAGGGTAACGTATACTATACCTACATTAGGCTCTACGACAAAACCTATTGAATATCAATTCAATCGCGATTGTATTGAAGGTAATTGCTAACTCCGGTGCATGCAAGGCTCACAGTATTAAACATACCTTCTCCCAATCGAAAACATTTCCAGCTTGTTGGCATTTATATCTCGGGGTGTCTAATGCCAGCCTATTTTTACACCACCAGTTAACATAATATTTAATAAATATTATGTCGTTTACCATTGAGTGTCCGAGTGCTTTACCCGCAATGTGCGTGATGGTCCTGCGAGGAAATTTCATACTGCCATTGCAGTGCTGTTGTATGCGTGAAAAAATACCATTTACCTTCTTAAGCTTCTGGTATAGTAAAACTGTTGGTTGCAGTGATTTAACAAACGAATGATCAATGAATAAACATTCGAAACGTAGCTTACAATGTTCTCAACGCAAGTTGATCCAGTTATAGACTTAAAATGCTAAATCTTGATTATCATCTAACGCTAAATTTTGTGCATTTGAAGTATGAAGACCTTTTACAATATACTCGATACCCTTTTCACTGTTTTCAGCAATAATCACTGTGTGGCACACGGCTTTTACAGAGTATCACATAATACTCCCCTTTCTTAACTAATATTTTATCGCGGCCTCACACTATTCCTGAAATAGTGGCCGAGGAGATTTTTGACTCGATTGACTATCGACTAGATGTAAATCGAGAACCTACGTGTAAAACGCCGAGCGTGATTCTTCAGTCTATATACTAGTACTTTAAGAGCTTCGAACCTCTCGTGTAACAAAGACGGGAAGTACTATATCACTCACCCACCGCTGCTTAGTACCAATCGCTGTACACCAAAATTTCCAGTACTTTGATTCTGTGCAGCGTCTTATCAGTGTCCAGGATGGCATATTTGTCAATTAGATATGTGTTTTTTGGATTTGCAGTGGTGCCGAAACCAACTCAGCTGTGCATTTTTCAGAGTTCCAGGTGGTGTTCATACAGTTATCTACCGAGCTCGTGAAATAATAAAACGTACTCATTTAAATATCCAAACAGCTAACAGGTCCGTACAAAAATCAGCGAAAAGAGTGCGAAAGCTTCTCGACAGTATTATTTAATATCAGAGCTTTTGTCTTACAATAACGAAATAAACGTCTGCGACACTGTAACGAAACAACACGATAACTTTGAGCTTCGGGCATTCTTTAACCTGCCCTGTTCATAGAGATAATCAAGTTCATAGTTGAAATTTGCCGATTCAGCATAATTCATAATAAAATCTGGTGTTTTACGTCTCAGAATACAATAATATTATGACGCATGCTTCAGCGGAGGGCTGTAGAGAAATTTAACTATCTGGCATTTTTTTTAACGTGCAGTGACATCGCGCGGTATACGGCCTGAAGCGTTTCACCTAGCTCAAATTGCAACCATCATAGCTGTGATTGAATGCGCCACTTTTACGCCAGTAGCAAAAAACCACAACCGAAGAACCACCATGAGCGGCCCAGACATCTTACTTCAACTCGAAGGCCCAAATAGGAGACTTGGAACCAATTTGAACAGCACAGAAAAACAATAGAAGCGCGTAATCCTGTGCCCTCTGATCCACTGGTTTCGGGTGTTCTGGAGCTTTTTCAAATATGAGCACCAGATCTGAGACAATAGTCGGGCACAACTTAAGGATAAATACACGCTCCATACCCAGCACTGCAACACGCCTGTCATTCATCTGTGAAAAAGAGCATTGATGGTGATTTTTGTTCTAACCATGAACACATCTTTGAGGTGTGTGCAAGTAACGCATAATGTAAGTTAAAATTTCGTCGTTCCTTTCCAAATTGTTACGTTTCGCAGATCAATCAAGTCAGAAATTTTGATGAAGATAGCCGAGAAAGGAAATATTTTAATCGAAAAGAAGCGAAATTAATTCAAGCCTGTATGAACAAGTGATGTGACTGAAACCCGTGAGATCTTCCTCACGTCACGTAAATGGCAGACTTAAATTTGGTGCAATATATATAAAAATTCTGTTTCGTAGGGACGGTAACTTCTGTGGGCTGAGCTTACATTTATTCTTAGGCTGTAGCCGACTATAGTCATTGCTGAGACGCGCTCGTTTTCGTGTCTGACTCAGGACCTTTAACGCAGCGGCTTGTCTGAGGACAGGGTGGCTGAGCGCAGAATAAGAAGGATCGAGGAGCAGAGCCAGGCCACCCTTTCTGTGTGTGATAAGTGAAGTGCGCGTTTCGTGAAGTGCGCGAGTGCAACCAGTGCTCGGTTTAAAATGTGCGCGAGTGCACCGGCATAGGAAAGAAGACGGCGACAATCGATGGTGTGGACGCACGCTTTCGCGATGTACTCGGTGAGGAAGACGATGGGTAGACGAGGCGCGTTAAGTTCGGACCAATGAGAGGCCCCCACGCTGGTTTGGAGGAATCCCGAACGGAGAACGGGGCAGACGTGGCCGGGACGCGACGGAGGCAAGCAGGCTACCAGGGCGGGGGGGTGGCGGCCGAGTTCCTGAGGCAAGGCTGCTGCGGGCTCCCACCTGGTCGGGCACCCGAGCACCATCTATCGTCTGGCGTTGGCCAGGCCGCTCGTCGTCTGGCGTTGGCCAGGCCGCTCGTCGTCTGGCGTTGGCCAGGCCGCTCGTCGTCTGGCGTTGGCCAGGCTGCTCGTCGTTTGGCTTTGGCCAGGCTCGTCCCGTTTCGAGGGCTACGTCCCAGCGTCGGAGGACGAACGCTGAGAGGTCACCGACCTTGGTGCGCCCGGAACCACCTTCAAACACGAGCAACGCTTGGACCTCTGATCTACCTTGTCTGCACCCCATCGAATCAACCCTCGCCGTCTACAAGAGTGCCGCGACCGAACGGTGACAGTCGCTTTTGCTATTGCGGAACTTACGCATTCTTAGCATTTCGTGGTCATTAGGTTAATTTCTCCTCGAATTTGTGTGCTTTGTTTGTTTTTCCTCTTATTCCTTTCTCTTTATCTAGTTTATTGAAAATATATTTAGTTGTTTTTCTTGTGTGCATAAACGGTCTCGTGTTCTCTTTACCGATGTGGGTTTTCTCATCCGTTTGTATGCACAAGAACCTACACGAGAGCTTGTGGGTTGACTAGCCTCGTGACAATTGGCGTCCGCTACGCCAGGACGAGATTGTTTATGCAATTAAGGTTTTTACAGAAGGAGAGAAAATGACTACGTCTGATTTAACGGCGTTAGCGATACGCATGGGGCTAGAGGGCGATGAGTTGAAGGCATGGCTTGATGAGCGTGAGGCACGAGCTTGCGAAGAAAGGGCAGCTGAGCGAGAGGCAAGAAAGGAGAGGATGGAACAGGCGGAGTTGGAACGAAAACTTGAGGCCGAATGCCAGAAGACGATTCAACTGCGTCTTCAACTTGCTCAGGTGGAAGGGGCCAGGGGATGCGCGGCGTCGGACCATGGTCGACAGGTGCGAGAACCGTGTAACGTTAACCCGCACTATTTCATACCCGGATTTAATGAAAACCGGGATGACCTTGATGCTTATCTCAAGAGCATTGAGAATGTGGCCACCGGTCAGGAATGGCCTAAGGATAAGTGGGCCACGGCACTGAGTCTGCGTCTGAGCGGAGAAGCTCTCACAGTATTTGGTCGCTTGTCTCCAGAAGAGGCACTTGACTACGAGAAAGCCAAGCTAGCATTACTGCAGCGTTTTCGTTTCACGGCGGAGGGCTACCGGGAGAAGTTCCGGCATAGCAGACCTCAAGATGGAGAAACAGGCAAGCAGTATGCAACCAGGTTGGCAAGTTTTTTCGACAGATGGGTGGAGATGTCCAAGACAGCAAAAGAATATTCGTCTGTTCGAGATCTCATAGTAGCTGAACAGTTTATCAATCAATGCCATAACCGCGTGGCGCTTTTCCTACGTGAGAAAAAATGTCGTAAGCTAGATGAAATGGCCGAGGCTGCGGACAATTTTCTAGAGGCCCAACGACAGTCAAATTTGTTGGTTTTTCGCGACAAAAAGGAGAACGGTGCCGCAGGAAAATGCGGAAGTACAGCGGGGAAGTCTCCCACTCGATGTTTTGTCTGTGATAAAACAGGTCACAGGGCAGCAGAATGTCGTGCTCGGACAAGACCATACTGTGACTACTGTCGCAAAACAGGGCATGATAATAATGTATGTACCAGAAAGCAGAACGTCACTAAGAGGACTTCTTGTATCTTGTCGCCAGAGGAAAAGGCAGAAGTAGTGAATGATATACCTGCGGACAAGCAGGAGGAGAATATGACCAGTGCAGTAAATACGCAGCCAAAGTCAGAAAAACATCGGATGCCAGTGCTGAAGGGCATTATATCCGGCCAAGCTGCTTCCGTTCTACGGGATACAGGAAGCAATACAATGGTGGTTCGGCGTTCTTTGCTGCCAGATGAAGCACTGACAGGAACCACGACGCTCTTGTTCTTAGCAGACGGGAGCCGGATCACGGTACCAGAGGCGAAGGTGGAGATTTTTTCGCCATATTTTTCAGGCACGTGTATCGTGGAATGCATGTCCTCCCCGCTATATGACATCATCGTTGGCAATGTGCCAGGATCTCGTGCTGCTGATGACCCTGACAAGAAATGGAACGAAAAACTGGCTGAAAGGAACTTCACTCCGAACGGCGTAGCCGAGACCTTGTATAAGAAGAAAGAAGACCATCGTTTATAGGCATCACTTGGTAGTATGAAGAGCACAAGCGTCCGGCCGGATTCAGCTGCAGTTAGCGTCAGAAGTTTGAAGATGAACAGGAGGGAGCTAGAGAGAGCCCAAGCAGAAGACAAGACCCTGGAAGCTTGCAGGGACAAAGTAGGGCAGGTTTTTTATGGCAGAGGATCGACCCAGTATTCATTTGTCATGGAGAAGTCATTGTTGTATCGAAATTACCGACTATCCTCTGGCAAATTGATACAGCAGGTCGTAGTTCCTCTCAAGCTGCGAAGTCAAGTGTTGAAGATGGCCCATGAGAGTTTGATGTCGGGACATCAAGGAGTAACAAGAACGATTGATCGGGTGTTAGGTTCATTCTATTGGCCAGGGGTCCAGGCAGAGATTAAATGATACGTGCGGTCCTGTGACACGTGCCAAAGAATGTATCCAAAGCAGAAAGTAGGAAAGGCTCCTCTTGGGAAAATGCCCCTGATTGACACTCCTTTTGAGCGCGTGGCCATGGACATTATTGGACCCTTAAAGCCGGTCTCAAATAGGGGCAACAGATACATACTGACCATGGTCGATTTCGCTACGCGCTATACTGACGCCATTGCTTTGCCGGCGATTGACTCCGCGACTGTGACAGACGGGTTGGTCGAAATGTTTTCCCGCGTTGGATTTCCCCGCCAAATCCTGTGCGATCAGGCCTCGTGCTTCACGTCGGACCTGATGACAGAAGTAAACGATCTGTTGGCAATCAAACATCTGAGTTCGACGCCCTATCATCCCATGTGCAATGGCTTGGTAGAGCGATTTAATGGGACTTTGAAACAAATGCTGCGCAAGCTATGCCAAGAGGATCCAAAATCATGGGATCGATTGCTTGCACCACTTCTATTTGCTTATCGAGAAGTTCCTCAGGCCAGCATGGGGTTCTCTCCTATCGAACTCATTTACGGGAGATACGTCCGAGGACCACTCAACTTGTTAAAGGAGCTGTGGACTGGAGAAAAGATCGAAGAGGAGGTGAAAACAACCTATGGATATGTCCTCGATCTCCGGGATCGTCTGGAAAGAACGCTAAAATTAGCCCATGAGAACCTGATACGAGCGAAAACGACTCAAAAATATCACTATGATCGGAAGAGCAAGAGCCGTCAGCTGAAAGTTGGAGACCGAGCTCTTATTTTGTTTCCTACAACAGCGAATAAGTTGTTGATGGAATGGAAAGGGCCGTTTCCGGTCATTGGGAAAAAGGGTGACTACGACTATTGGCTGGACTTGGGGCATGACGCCAAACTTTTTCATATTAATATGTTAAAACGATATGAAGACCAGCAACCAGACACAATTCCACAAACAGCATCTTTTGTGGTTATAAAAGAGGAGGAGACAAAACCCCTCTACCAGCTTGCACAGTTAAGCCGACTGTGGGTGTAGAAGCGATTCCGATCGGCAGTAGCTTAGAAGAATACAAACGTACAGAACTTCGGAAGATTCTAACCACCTACCAAGATGTGTTCTCTGAGATACCGGGAAAGACAAATCTGTTGGAATGCCGACTTCAATTGACGACCTCTGAACCGATCAACAAACCGCAGTATCCTTTGCCGTTGGCCATGAAGGAAGTAGTAGAACAAGAAGTTCAGGACATGTTAAGACTGGGTGTGATTGAGCGATCCCATTCGCCCTACAATTCGCCCTTGGTATTTAATAAGAAGCCGGATAACACCTATCGCACATGCGTCGACTTCCGTCGCATCAACGAGATACTGGTTTCCGACGCTGAACCCATACCTAGGACCGACATAATGCTTACAGAGGTGGGCACAAAGAGATACTTCTCAAATTTTGATCTCACAAAGGGGTATTGGCAAGTCCCACTTGACCGGACATCGAGGCCAGTAACGGCATTCTCAACGCAATCCGGTCATTTCCAATTTATATACATGCCGTTTGGCATAAAGACAGCTTCTGCGGTGTTTACGCGTCTATTGAGAACACTTCTACAGGGCCTTGAAAATGTAGTCCACTACATCGATGACGTTCTCATAGCCACGAACACCTGGGAAGAGCACATAGACACCTTGCATGGTTGTTGCAGAAAGTACGGGAGTCTGGCTTAACGATCAAGCCTCAGAAGTGAGAAATTGCTGTGGAGTCGATAGTCTTCTTGGGACATCGTCTAGGAGGCGGGAATATTCAACCTGTGGAAACTACGGTTTTGAAGATAGCCAGTGCACCTCTACCTGACACCAAGAAGCAACTCGGATCTTTTCTGGGACTAGCTGGGTATTACCGAGATTTAATACCTCGCTATGCGGAGAAAGCACAGCCTTTAACTCAGCTAACCAGAAAAATGGAGAAAAACAAGATTTGTTGGACTCCTGACACAGAAGGAGCATTTCAAACGCTGAAGCAAGCCCTTGCTTCTGGGCCGATCGTGAAGGCACTGGACCCAAAACGTGTGTTCATACTCCGTACAGACGCATCCGACACATGCATCGGTGCAGTCCTCATGCAAGAACACGAGGGGCTGTTGCACCCAGTGTCGTATGCCAGCCGCCAGCTGTTGCCTCGGGAGCAGAATTACTCGACTATTGAACGAGAATGCTTAGCGCTAGTATGGGCGGTAGAAAAGCTTCATATTTTTTTGTACGGAGTACAGTTTATCGTACAGACAGATCATCAACCGCTACAATACTTAGCGAAGGCAAAACACATGAACAGTAGGTTGCTAAGGTGGAGTCTAGTACTACAAGAGTACACTTTTCATATTCAACATATCAAAGGTTCTGAAAACGCAGGTGCCGACTTCATGAGCAGGTTATGGCCATAGATACGAATTCAGCTGTTGCTAAAGATGGGAGGCAAAGCATTTCAACCAACCATCGGAATATTGTTTACCATATGTAGATTTTTTTCCTGTAAGTGTGCTCCTTAGGACTTGTTGCAGTGATACCAGTGTGCATGTGTTCATGCGAACTCCAAGAACGTATCCTGTGTGGTGAAACACGCATCCAGCAGTTTTTTCCGTTGGGAAAAAAACTTTTCGAAAAAGGGGCATGTTGTGATAAGTGAAGTGCGCGTTTCGTGAAGTGCGCGAGTGCAACCAGTGCTCGGTTTAAAATGTGCGCGAGTGCACCGGCATAGGAAAGAAGACGACGACGATCGATGGTGTGGACGCGCGCTTTCGCGATGTACTCGGTGAGGAAGACGATGGGCAGACGAGGCGCGTGAAGTTCGGACCAATGAGAGGCCCCCACGCTGGTTTGGAGGAAGCCCGAACGGAGAACGGGGCAGACGTGGCCGGGACGCGACGGAGGGAAGCAGGCTACCAGGGCGCGGGGGTGGCGGCCGAGTTCCTGAGGCAAGGCTGCTGCGGGCTCCGGTCCGACCTGGTCGGGCACCCGAGCATCAACTATCGTCTGGCGTTGGCCAGGCCGCTCGTCGTCTGGCGTTAGCCAGGCCACTCGTCGTCTGGCGTTGGCCAGGCCGCTCGTCGTCTGGCATTGGCCAGGCTGCTCGTCGTTTGGCTTTGGCCAGGCTCGTCCCGTTTCCAGGGCTACGTCCCAGCGTCGGAGGACGAACGCTGAGAGGTCACTGACCTTGGTGCGCCCAGAACTACCTTCAACCACGAGTAACGCTTGGACCTCTGATCTACCTTGTCTGCACCCCATCGCACCAACCCTCGCCGTCTACAAGAGTGCCACGACTGAACGGTGACAGTCACTTTTGCTATTGCGGAACTTACGCATCCTTAGCATTTCGTGGTCCTTAGGTTAATTTCTCTTCGAATTTGTGTGCTTTGTTTGTTTTTCCTCTTATTCCTTTCTCTTTATCTAGTTTATTGAAAATATATTTAGTTGTTTTTCTTGTGTGCATAAACGGTCTCGTGTTCTCTTTACCGATGTGGGTTTTCTCATCGGTTTGTATGCACAAGAACCTACACTAGAGCTTGTGGGTTGACTAGCCTCGTGACACTGTGTCCCTTCACGCTCGTTCAAAAAGAGCGCGGAATTCTCTCGCTGCATAATTAGCATTTTACTGCAAGTCATACGATCGGAAAGGTTAATAAATGCGCCCATCGAGCAACGCATATGGTCTGCTTGTTTGATGTCTGCTTCCACCACCTTCGCCGTCCCCGCTTGCACGCACTAACCCACGGGAACAACACGGTGTGCTGGAGTGTCACTTAGACGTCAATGTGGGTGCATCCACGTCATTTAGTGCCCTCGCCGTCAAAAACCAGTAGAATTTAAGCAAGCCCTCACATATCAATATACATCATCATCATCAGCATCATCATTATCATCATCAGCCTGTCTGCGCCAACTGGGGGACAAAGGCCTCTCCCACGTTCCACCATTCAACTCCGTCCTGTGCTTGCTGCGACCATTTTACACCAACAAACATACTAATTGCATCTTCCCACATAACTTACTTTCTCACCTACACTCGCTTGCATTCTTTTTTGAATCCAGTCTGTGATCCTCCACGACCAGTGGTTATCTCACACGAGAAGGACTTGTTAGTCGTGTTAGTTAACATCAACGAGGTGCATAGGAGCGCAAATAAAAAAACGACACTAGAAAAGGAGTAGGATAGAGCAGAAAGGTTGGCGCTAACCTTTTTTAGCGCCCGCCATTTCGCTCCTTCCCACTTGTTTCCTAGAATCTGCCTTTTACATGCAAACAAGGTACTTGACTAGCCTGTCTAACGCTGTCCCTCCGTACATCATTACTGCGCATGCTCCCGTGTTGTGCCGCATGCTCGCGTCTCGTGCGAGCCCAGGAGGACACCCACAATAGTGTCCCTCCCCTTACCCTTTTTTACATTGCCGAACCGACACGGGCAGCCTATTCTAGTGAAACACCGACTGCTCGCACTGAAGAACCATTCATTGGCCACCCCGCATATGTAGACACTGGATCGCGCGTTCAAAATTCAGTCAAGGGCGTCTTAATCGCCTTTCACTTTATGAGCGCCAGCGTCAACATTGCCGCCAGTGTAAGTGTAAGCACCCGCTGCTACGCATGTACCAATGGTTCTCTTTAGCGGGAGTTGGTCGAAGTATTTCTCACGTTTTTTCGCTGTTATTTACCCCATCGGTTTTCTAACCTTCTTGTTACGTGCCCTACCCATGACGATTTCTTCTTCTTGATTTGAACTAAGATGCCCTTGTTCGTTTCTTGAAACCCTCTGGTCTCTTTTTGTCCAGTAGGGTTACACCAATATTTTCCTTATCGATTGCTCGCTGCTTCGCCCCAAATTGAGTTGTACCCACCTTGTAATGCTGGAGGGTTTTGTTCGACAGGTATACACCAGTAAGGTGCAGCTGTTATCTACCTTCATCTTGAGGGACAGTGCCGATCTACTATTATTTATTTGGTAATGCTTGCTGAATGTGCTCTACACCAATCTTATTCCTCTAGTTGCCTAAATGTTGTGGTTTGGCGCCATAATTTACCAACGTACATTTAGCGCTCAACTTCTACTGCGATGACACATTTAAAATGCGTGTTATAGTGAGGCCTATGCCGCAAGAATATTCCACGTATTTTATTACTGTTACTAAGCGAACATTACCCTTGAGCACATCGACTGATAAAAAAGCTGCACGTTTTTGTAGCTACCTTCATCCAGATTACTTGAAGAGGCTTGGTTTTAGCTTTTTGTGTGTCGGTAAAACATCGATGGAAATCTCACCTGGGCAAAAGGGCTCCAAGACCGTCCCTTGCGAAGCTGTAATGACAAACGCCAAAGTAAATACTGCGACGACAAATGAGCTTGTCATATCTTATCAGTCTCGTTTACCTGATGCACAAGGCTGTATATCTTGTGTAGAAAAATAGACAGACTATTAAGCGAATGAAAACACAAGGCATAATACTTATGGCTTTGAAACTGCAGAGTAAAAATTGTTATCTGAAAACTAATCAAGTGGATAGTGACTAACTCTTTCATCACTGAGATCTCGATTCAAAGCTTGGAATTACGTGTTCCACGCTCCTCTATTGAAGGTACGATGCAAGGCAGTCCTTCGCCTGTTTTATTTTTCTTGGGTGTGTTTTTGTGCTCTATTCCCGGGAGTGTAAGCCAACATCACTCGTAGCGGAGGCGGCGAGTCTGGCACAATCACTTCTAATATTTTTCTGAGTATATGACGCGGCACGTAAAGTTCTATGTAGTCCCCCTGCTGACCTGTAAACCGACGTAGGATGAGTGAGGAAGTAATAACTTTATTCATCAATTGGGTGAGGATTGCGCCCTTTTGAATATGGCTGCAGACCGTCAACAGACTGTCTAAAGCTTTCTTTCGAACGGTCGATGGCTTTATTAGAAAATCCCCATATCACAAGTTGACGGCATAAATTGCACAATTTTTCGGAAATGCTATGAAACGAAATCTATGACGTATCCTTTCAGTGGATACCTGCTCACTGTGACATGATGGTGATCGAAGAGGCTGAGGCGAGAGCCGAATGAGTTTTCAGCTGCGTAGGTCGCTAGTTTTTTGCACTGCCGTACTTTTCTTCATAGTAGCTCCACGCACTTTCGCGTGCAGGCATTTTAAGGGCTACAAATTTCACCACATATAAGCCATCGCACGAAGGCAAACCAAGGAAGCCGCTCAGGCAACTTCGGCACCAACGTCAGTGCCCACGCAGCAACAGCAGGAACAACGGAAGTCTGCGCGCTCCAAATACGAACCCCGGCCTCAATGAAACAGCTGTTGCGACACTGCTACCCTCACCCAGACTCCAAGCGAATGTATTGTTAAAACCAGATCTTCCTCCTCTCCAGCCACGGCCATGACTTCCTGCAAGGGACACCCCCTTGTCATCGTTACTAAAATGAACACCATCTCCACTCCTCTTCCAGTCCCAGTGACAGCCGAGCAAACGGCGCCCTCCCCATCTGCTGGCGTGCCTCTAAGAGCCACTCCGCACCCTCTACAAAGCCACCAAAACCTCCAAGTTGTTGGAGGTTTAATTTTGAGCGACCGTGCGCCACCATCCTTTATCGACCGGTCAGGAAGAAGGCCAACTTCCTGGCTGTGTCGAAGAACGTGATAACCGCTTTCTTCCCGGGATTTCGCGCCACCCAACCTACCTGTGTGAGTGAACTTCAAACGTAACCTGGTTGCGGTTGACACGCACCCCACCACCAATCCGCTCCAGGTCACGAGATGATCTGCGAGGTACAGTTCCGGCTCAAGCAACTGAACCTGAATACCTGTGTTGGGATAACCTGTAAGAAGACGTGCGGCGTTCGGTTTTCCACATTTTTTATTTATCCCTGCTCTGGCATGGACGTCCACAGACGCTGACGTTCTTGCTGGCGTCTTCTTCTCTCGCCTGCCTCGAACACGCGGAACAGCTGCAGCAGAACTTTTTCGTCTTCTCCGAGACGTTTATGAATTGCCATAGGGCCCCCCTCTAGCAAGGCAGCCAGTGCGCGAAAGAGCGACCCCTTTTAGGAAGAGCAGGAGAAAAAATTTATTTCAACACTGGAGTTTTCAACACGACGACTCCTTGGCGCCAGCACAATCTCGCTGCGCTCCAGCGTTCATTTGGTGGTGGTATATGACGCTTCCAGCCTGGTCGGCAGCCATTGTCTGCTCAACCGGATCCTCTGAACGCAGTAGGATGGTGGAGGATCCGCCGTGCAGTGAGAAAGAATGTGTATAGCCGAAGCATGAAATTCAAGGCAGAGAGTGCAAGCTGCCCTATCGGAAAAATTGCCATGGTGTATACTGGAAAACATGGTGGGTGTAGTGGAAGTAATAGTGGGCATGGTGGAAATAATAGTGGGCATGGTGGAAATTATGATGGCTATGGTGGGACGTAGTGGAAAATATGGTGGTTATGCCGGCACATACTGGGTGGTATGGTGTACAGATGATGGGTAAAGTGGAAATGATGGTGGAAAGCAGAGGCTAGATAGTGGGCAATAATGGGACACTCTGCCCACCATTGCGATAATGCTGGGAAGCCCTAAGCATATGGTGGGTGCTTATTATGGTGGGCTACAGTGTACCAAGCTGAGAAACTCTTCCCACCATTGCGATAATGCTGGGAAGCACTAAGCAGATGATGGGTGCTGCTTGTTATGGTGGGCCACATGGTGTACCAAGCTGATATGCTCTGCCCACCATCGCGATAATGCTGGGAAGCAGTAAGCAGATGATGGGTGGGCTTATAATGGCGGGCAATTTATATAGTGTACCAAGCTGGGATCTGTACACTACATGTTCTACCACCATGATTTCCACCAAAGGTTAGGCCTACCAACCGAGCCCGTACACGATTTCGACGATTAAGTATGACAATACAGCGCAGCCATGACATCAATTAATCTAAATGAAGCATTTTTCATTGTGTATGGTGTCCGCTCAAGAAGCAACAGACATCGATGCGACGCAATTAAAGTACTCCCAGAGAACGTAATGCAGTGTCTTCTCACGGACAGCCGCCGGTCGCGCTCGCCGGCCCTTCTCTAGCTTTTGTACGAGAACTCAGACGTGGCAATTCGTATGCTTGGTGAACCAATATGATAGCGTAATGTTTCCGGCACACTGCATTCGTTTTCGCCAAGCCGTTTTGTAGTTGTTGCTTTAGTGAAAGAGCTACAGCATTGCGCTGGCGTGACCGCCCTCTACATTGCGCGAAAAGCATCCCAATACTCAATCAAATAAATTAGGCGGGCGTATCTATAGAATGAGCCTAGAAGCGACATAAAGAGTGAGCAGATGTCGCCCTTTAGAACGAGCGCGAAACGGATATTACACTTGGCAGACCCCGCCGGTAAACTGTTGCTGCTCCCCAGTCCACTTGGGTTTTTTCTTGAAGTTGTGAATTGTGAAAAAAAAAATAGCACTAGTGCCATTAACATAGTGGCAATCGTTACAGGCTGCAGTTGCTTGTGTTTAATAAATGTGCAATTTTTAGTAGCAGGTGTAGATCTTGTCTATGTTGTGTAAACGACAAGCACAAGTTGAACCGTAAGTTTGTATGCTAACTAAGTATTTAACACACAATTAGCGTCACGTTGGTGTGGCGCAGTGGTTAGCGTCTTCGAATGGGAATCTGCAGGTTGCACGTTCGATCCTCCGTGGTGCCTTTTTTTTACGGGATAGGTGTTTTTTTACCGTTTTTATAGATTTTTTTATTTTTTGTGACAGCTCGTCACGTTGATTCTGACGTCATTTCGCGCTCAAGTGTTGCCGGCACTGCAGCACCCACCATACCTACCATGCGCCATGGTGGGCGTTTCCCACCATGCACCCACTACATTAATCCACTATAATGGTGGGTGGTGGTTTACACCATGCCCACCATTCGTTTTTTTCCGATAGGGTGGTGTTAGGAAAAGGGGGCGATATAGCGATAGAATGAGAGAAGGAAAAGTGAGTTTGTAGCTGGCGCCAGAGGGTGGCCTGTCGGTGTCTGAGATACTTGTGCGGTTAAAGATAATATTAATGCTCTGCCCTATAGACCTGAGTCAGCTCGTTGAAAGTGTACGCGCGCTCCTTCGTGAATCCGGGATCGGAGGCCGCCAGTGCCCAGTTTAAATACCTCGATCTAAGAGGTTGGAGGCCTCGTTTTTAAGATTCCCGGAGTGCATGGCCACCCAGATCAACCACACATGACGGGGCGCGAGCGCAGCGGGCAAGTCCAGTATACAAAAGGCAGGGACGTGAACTCGGCCTCGCGTGAAATTAAGAATTGCGGTTTTGCAATCGGATAAATCATATCGTGCTTCAGTGCTAACAATGGCTAAGGCAATTGTAGCTTCCTCAGCAGCTTCGAAGATGTGTCCGCAAAAAGTTTGTGTGTACCTATGGGGAAGAGTGTGTGGCCCACTATGGCAGCAGGTTGTAGGTTCTGCTGTTGAGACGCGCGTACGTCTAGTTTTCTCGGATGGCTTGAAGGCTTCGAGGACATCGTCACTGTCGAAGAAAGCCAGATTTATGAGGTCAATTTAGACACTGTCTTTGCGTTCATTAAGTAGCAAAACAAAACGCTTCGGGCAAGGCTTGACGACCTTAAAGGGCCCGTCGTAAGCAGGTTTCAGTGGTGATCTGATTGCGTCATGTCGTACAAAGACGTGAGTGCAGTCACGGAGAGCACAACAGGGGAAACTTGGGAGTGAGTGTTGACGTGCAAGAATAGCAGGTAATCTTTCATGGCATTCCTCAGGCGATTGGCATCATCAACATCCTCATAATCATCATCATCATCAGCTTCTTCTTCTTCCTCATCAGCCTGACTACGTTCACTGCAGGACAAAGGCCTCTCCCATATTCCGCCAGTTACTTGTGTTGAATTCCAGTGGCGGAGTCGGTGCAGCCGACCGACTTCGCGAGCGAGCACTCGACTCTAGCGTAGAGCAAATCCTCCAAATCCGTCATCGGAACACAACCCGCCCTGCTGGAGCAAGGCGGAAGCTGCCGCGTTACCCAGGATACCTTGCGCGTGGTCTTTTCCGCTGTCTGTTTCCCACGTAGTTTACCAGCATCGCCGCATCGTTCATTTGCTTGTTCAGCGCTATTCACCTGTGTGGAATGGATATCACGCCAAGCGTGCAACAGCTATTGTCCACGATGTCTGCTGTCGCTATCGAGTAGCAGAAGCATTGCCGCACGCTTTGCCGAGGTAGCCGAGCCGTCCATGCCGTCCGCCATTATCAACACAACTGGCGCCGCGCCAGCCGCGCCCCAAAGCAGGCAAACGTGTTAAAGGAAATGCGTCATGCTGAGTTCCAGTCCACTCCACCGATTTCGGCGGAGCAGTTTTTCCTGCTCCACGGAGGGACTCCCGCTCTGAATCCGCTCCTGCTCTCTCATTGGAACTTTTGACTCTCGCTCTGACTCTGTCATTGGAACACACTTGCTCTGAAAGGAGCAGAAAAACTTGCTCCGACTCCGCCATTGGAATTCAACATTAGTCTTGTTCTTGCTACTGCCAATTTATACCCGCAAACTTCTTAATCTCCTTTGCCCACCTAACCTTCTGTCTCCCCTTAACCCGCTTGCCTTCTCTGGGAATTTATTTATTTACCCTTAATGACCAGTGGTTATCCTGTCTACGCGATACATTCCCGGCCCATGTCCATTTCCTCTTCTTGATTTCAACTATGATATCCTTAACCCCCGTTTGCTCCCTAATCCACTCTGCCCTTTTCTTGTCTCTTAAGCTTACATCTTCCCTTTTTTTCTTTCCATTGCTCGCTATGTCGTCCTCAATTTAAGCTGAACCCTCGTTGTAAGTCTCCAGGTGTCGGCCCCGTAGCTAAGTACCGGCGAGATACAGCGGTTATATACCTTCCTCTTGAGGGATAGTGGCTATCTGCCTGTCATAATTTGGGAGTGCTTGCCAAATGTGCTCCACCCCATTCTTATTCTTCTAGTTACTTCAATCTCAAGGTTCGTTTCCGCAGTTATTACATGCCATAAGTAGACATAGTCTTTTACAACTTGAAGTGCACTACTACCTATCTCCAAGCGCTGCTCTATTCCGAGGTTATTGTACATTACTTTCGTTTTCTGCAGAATATTTTAGGACCCAACTTTCTGCTGCCCTTGTCTTACTCCGTAAGCATGAGTTGCAATTCGTCCCCTGAGTTACTCAGCAATGCATTATCATCGGTGAAGAGCAGGTTACTAAGGTAATCTCCATTAACTCTTATCCCTAACTGTTCCCATTCTAGGCTTCTGAAAACCTCCTGTAAGCACGCGGTAAATAGCATTGGGGAGATTGTGTCCCCCTGCCTTACACCCTTCTTGATTGGTATTCTGTTGCTTTTTTTATGAACACTATGGTGGCAGTTGACCCCCTGCAGATTTCTTCCAGGATGTTTATATATACTTCATCGACACCCTGATTCCACATTGTCTGCATGACGGCTGATAATTCTACTGAATCAATCGCCTTCTCATAATCAATAAAGGCTAAGTATAGTGGTTGGCTGTATTCTGAGCATTTCTCTATTACCTGGTTGATGTTATGAATGTGGTCCACTGTTGAGTAGCCTGTTCGAAATCCTGCTTGTTCCTTTGGTTGATTGAATTGTAGTGTTTTCTTTACTCTGTTGGCAATAACCTTTGTAAATAGCTCGTATACAACGGAGTGCAAGCTGATCGGCCTGTAATTCTTCAAGTCCTTGTCATCTTCTTTCTTACGTAATAAGATCATGTTGGCATTCTTCCAAGGCTCTGGTACTCTTCCCGTCAGGAGACACCTCGTAAACAGGGAGGCTAGTTTTTCTAACACGATCGGTCCTCCATAATTCAGCAGATCTTATGTTACCTGATCCTCACCAGCAGCTTTGCCTGTTGCATGCTCTCCAAGGCTTTTCTGACTTCTATCTTTACTAGTGGGTGTTCATCTGGGTTACTTCTTGTTCTTATAGTATTACGTTCGGGGTTGTGTCAGCTACTGTATAGATCTCTGTAAATCTCCTCCACTATTTTAACTGTTCTATTCATATTGGTAGTTACTTTGCCTTCTTTGTCCCTTAGTGCATACATCCTATTATTGCCTATCCCAAGTTTCCTCTTCACTGCTTTGACGCTTCCTCTGTTTTTCAGAGTGTGTTCAATTCTCTCTACGTTATATCTTCTTACATTGGATACCTTGCGCTCATTATTCAACTTTGAAAGCTCTTGCAGTTCTGTTTTGTCTGTTGTAGTTGAGAATTTCTTGCTTTGACGCTTCTTAATGATATTTTTGTTTTCTTGGAAAGCTTGCCAGTGTCCTGTCTAACTACCGTGCCTCCAACTTCTACTACACATTCCTTAATGATACTCGTCAGACGATCATTCATTGTATCTATGCTAAGGTTGGTTTTCTCAAAAAGAGCCGAGTACCTGTTTTGAAGCGAGACTCTCACTTGCTATACTTTCCCTCTCAGTGCTAGCTCATTGATTGACTTCTTTTGTATCAGTTTCTTTCGTTTCTTCTTCAACACTAGGCGATTTCGAAACCGTACCATTCTGTCACTGAATCGTACCTTGCCAATCACTTTCACATCCTGCAAGATGCCTGGGTGTGCCCTCATTATAAAGTGTATTTCGTTTTTATTTTCGCTATTAGAGCTCTTTCATGTCCACGTACAGTTTCCTGGTTTTCGAAAAAACCGTAACTAGTAGCTCTCCTCTGGTATTTCTACTACTGATGCCATAATTCCCTACTGCTTGGCATAATCAGCTACATCTAATGGTGATACCAGTGACGTGTCGATAAAATTGGCAGATCGCGTGTACAGTGGGAATTAATTATATGTGAAGAACGAATGAGAAATGTTTATATGTCACTTTAAATTTAACACAACGTTATGACGTGGAGATAAATGATACCATATATGACTTCCATGTCATAATTATCATGTTTTAATGTGCTGTTTACCTGCGTCATCTATTCACGTCACGAGATACGAAATATAGTATATGTTGAGCTAGCAAAACGGCCGCGAGGACGCTATGAGCCTGGTATATTGTCAAGCTCTTACATGACAAGCGTGTCAGGATTGTCATGTTAGCGCCAGTTATATATTCCGTAATTTCTTGACGTCACGTAACAGCAAATTCGGTATATGTGGAGCTAGCAAACCGGCCGCGAGCGCATCATGAAGGGCCCAATATACTGCAATGTAGCGTTGACGCACGCGCACGCTGGGCACAGTGATGCAACGTTAGCGAGACGCGAGCATCCATTCACGTACTGTACTACTAAATTTGGTATATATGACGCTAGCGAAAAGGTCACGAGCGCTTCATGAGCATCGAGTGTAGTCATGTTGTTGCATGACACGCATGTCATATTTTCATGTTACGGACTGTCACTTGTATTTGCCATGCATTCATGTCATTCGTACATATCAGTTTTGCAATATGCCATGTGAACAAGATCACCGCTAGAGCTTCAAGACCATGAATTGTAAATCATTACATTGTTGACTTAGATATCTTGATTTTCATGTTATGACTAATCAAATATGTTACTCATACGGCCATGTTATGCCATACGAAGTTTGATATCAATAGCATTATCGAAACGGCTAGGAGAGCTAAAAGTCGTAAGCAGCTAGATAGATAAATAAACCCGCTCAATGTCACCGAGGTTCGCTAAGAAATGCTTTGCATCTAAAACCATCCAGGAAGCCTTTGGGCTGTGTCAAATACGAGCTCAGCCGGGAAGCAGGACGCGTCCGTACCCCAGGCCAACGCGTGAACTTGTTTACACAGGTTAACATATACCGGCTGTTCACGATGGGGGCATAAAGCTTACGAGGTCAATGCGCACGTGACTAAACCGCGAATCAGGAGTCGTGAAGGTGCCCAGTGGGCTGACCGTCTTCCGCTCGACTTTTGTTTGCTGGAACTTGAGGCAAGCACGTGTCCAGCGGTGGACGTCGATGTGTATTCGAGGCCATAGATATCGGCCTGTGATGAGTGCTGAGGCGCGCGTATACCAGGGTGCAACAAGAAATGCAAAGCGTCGAAGGCTCTGCGGTGAAACGGTGCTTGAACGTAAGGGCGAGGATAACCTGTAGATATATAACAAACGAGAGAAACCTCGCAGACTGGAAATTGGACATCTTCGAGTTTGAGGAAGTTCTCTTGATGTCGCAATCGCAACAGCTGAATATTTATGTCGTCCTGTTCTGCAGTAGCCAAGGCTTCAAAATCGACTGGTGGGCGCTGATCCATATTTGCGTTGATTTCTACTCGGGGTAAGTGTGTCAGCAACGGGGTTGTCTTTGCCATTGCATGATTTGCCGGATATCACTCACGAACTTCGATGTGCAAGCAGTCTGGTGGATATTACGTTGAGTGTGAGCAGAGTTGGTAGTGGTCGAGTGACGCGTAAACGGCTTGTGGTCAGTGAGCATATTGAACTGCTTACCTTCAAGGATGTTTCGAAAGTGCTTGACAGCCTTACAGGCCGCGAGCAGTTCGTGACTGCATGTGCTATATTGACGCTCGGTCTGTGAGCTTCCGTGAGAAGAAAGTGACCGGCTGCCCAACTCCGTCGACTAACTGTTGCAAGACTGCTCCTATGGCGACTTTTGAAACGTCCACTATGAGTGACGTGATGGCGTCGCTATTTGGATGCGCGATGAGCAATGCGTTACCCAGAGCTTCCTTGATGAGACTGAAAGCTGTCTCTGCATTGCCCGTCCAGAAAATGGAAGCGTTGAGCTTCGTTTGACCTGATAGAAGTGCATGGAGTGGTTGCATGATGGTAGCGCAATGAGGAATACACCACCGATAATAGTTGGCAAGCCCAAAGAATTAACGTAGTTTCTTCGTAGTTGGTCAGGCAAACTGCACTTTAGCCTCGACACGCGTGGCTGGTAGAGAGATCCTACGCGACTTCGTGTGATGGCCAAGGGAGTCCAGTGAGTAAATGCTGAATTCACTCCTTCGTCCGTTGACGACTAGTCCATATTTACGGAGTCGTGTAGAAAACCTGACGCAGGCGATGTTCGTGATATTCTGCAGCGATGCTGAAGAAAAGGTTGCCGTCAATGTACGCGAAGCAGAAGGTCACACAACGAAGTACCTGGTACATGAACCACTGGAAGTTTTGTGCGGCGTTTTGTATACTGAAAGGCTTACGCATGCACTCAAACATGTCAAAAGGTGTTATTATGGCAGTCTGCGGTACGTCGGGAGGCTCTACAGGTGATATGCTTTTTCTAAGGAGATTTTTCTGAATACAGTAGAAGGCAGCAATGTGGTGAAGTGCGGAATGTGCGGTATCAGATAGTGGTCCAGTACCATCACTTTGTCGAGGGCCAACAGTCACCGCATGGTCTCCAGTCACCTGAGAGCTTGGGAACCATGTGTAACGGTGACGAGAGGGCACCGGAAGAGGGGCGCACGTATCCGAGTTCAAGCATGTGCTCGAATTCTCGGCGTGCACTCTTGTAGCGATCAGGAGGGAGACGACGAGCACGTGCCAACACCGGCGCTCCTACTTTCACTATATGATGAGTGACCTTGTGGTGTATCGTGTATTCAAGAGATGGAGCACAAAAGAGCTCGGAAAGTTCTTGCAGGAGTGTAGACAATAGAGGGGAGACTTTGGCATGAGCTTGCGCGAGAAGCAAGGCTGGCAAACTTGATGTCGCGCTTTAAACTGCGAGGAGGGTCTCAGAATGCACGTGAGGGCTCTGTTGTAGGTTCACTACAAGCTTCAATTGTGAAAGAGAATCCGCACCGATGATGGGTACACACACGTCGGCAATTATAAAGATCTACCGAAACGTGCGTCTCAGGCCGAGGCCTAGTGAAACAGGTCCGCAGGTCTGTATGTTCGAACCATTGACTACAGTGACAGACGGTGAGGTCTGGCGTCGTTGGTGGTCCCTCAACGTAGAAGGAACAACACACACTTCAGCACCTGTGTCGATGAGGTAGCGAAATTTGGTGACATGGTACATGAAGTGAAATAAGTGGCTGTATGTCGGGCCTGAAACACTGGCTACAGTCACTGCGTGGCCCGTGCGCTCCAGCAAACACGCATGGCTGTTTTCAATGATGAGCTTGAGTTCGGTATCGGTGGTGGTACCAGCAGACGTTGAGAGGCAGATTTGGCGATCTTTCGTAGCTTTGGCGCAGATGTCGTGACGCGTTACAGTGATGGTCTATCCTGAGCGTGCTCAGTTCAGTGGTCAACTGATCCACTTTGCAGTTGAGCTCCTCGTTAGTTTGAAGAAGGTGGTTCAAGTGGTTGTCGCGGACAGGCAAAGAGGGGGTAGAATCACGTGGTCTCTCAATTTCCATTATGGACGGAGCACCGAAATCCATAATCTCGTCGGCCAGCCGCGCGAGTGAGTCGAAGGTTCCTCAAGACGATACAATCAAAATCATCCGCACCTGCTGTGGCAGTCGCTGTAAAAAGAGTTCGCGTTGGAGGGATGCGTCCTATCTAGCAAAGTGGTCCCCAATCAGGTCTCGCATGCGACGCACAAACTTCATGGGTATTTGGTCACCGAGTTCTTCCGAGGTGAGCAGCTACTGCAGCCTACGCTGAACCGACTCAGTTGTCTGGCGTATGAGCTCTTCTTTAAGGGTGTCGTAGGAGTTGTCAGGAGGTAGAGAACGCAGAATATTTCTTACGGTGGCGATATAGCAGGTGGTAAAACGCCAATGACATGATCGTACCTCACTGCTTGCCACGTTAATTGTTATCATTGGAAGAGTGGCTCGGCGCTTAGAAACAAGTGTTCAGAGTCCGCCTGCCAAAACTCCAGGAGCCTGAGAGTAGTGATGACATGGTCAGGCTCTGTGAGATTTGGAATTGTGTCCGTGTTGGGTGGTATGTTCATGGTCAGCCGAAATGAACGGGGCTGAAGGCCGTCACGCTAGTCACCGAAGAATCTGAGCTGACGAAGAGTACAGGAGGAGAGCTGCCGAAGAAGAGCAGCAGCCGTGGCAGGCAGCCAGCTAGAATCAGTTGGCCGTGACGCTCTGTGCGTTGTCGAAATAGGGAGTAGGTGCACATTGGCGCTCGAAGTCTGGGTCACCACTTGTAGGAAGACGTGAAGCGTTTGGTTTTCCACGTTTTTTTTAATTATCCTTGTTCTGGAATGCATATTTATAGAAGCTGTCATTCTTTCTGGCGTCTTCTTCTCTCGCCTTGCTTGAACACGCGGAGCAGCTGCGGCACAACTTCTCCGTCTTTTACGAGACGCTGACAGCTTGCGAATGACCCATTAGATGCCCCGTCTAAGCCCTTCGAGGACCTAGTTGACAACATTTCTTACCAGTGCCATTTGTGCCTCGTGTTTGCAGAGGCAACTGCTTCACCCTCACCTTTGTGGAACCACGATCTCCACTTACATACTGCTGCATAAGCAAAGACACCTTGTTCACTCACGCCAGCCTCGACCCCTATAGTTTTCCCGTTGTGGCAGCTTCGAGCACGTAACTGCCGCTTTCTCACGATATGGACGTTTCCTTCGCTGCCACGTCAAGCACGTCCCAGGACCTTGTGAAGGCTAACAATCATGCTGAATCAACAGTAGCGAGAACCATGCCGCAATCAAACAGCACTGCCCTTCCTGCTGGCTTCAAAGGCCATGATCATCATGGCCCCAGCTAACGGCACCGTGACTTGTTGCTAAGCTATTGAAGAAGCAAAATGGAGAGGCGAGTCAGTTGGTACTGATCCATAACAACGTAATTGTAGCGCCTCACAACAGAAGTTTCAGTGCTTGAACCAGAAATATAAGCCATACTCTTGGTGCTCAACACAATCCCGCGCATGCCGCGGCATTGTGTTGTCTGTGTCCTTTTGCGCTACATTTAGGCGGCTGTTGAAGAAGCCGGCGCCCGTAGAAACAAAAGGAACTGTTCGTTGGTCATCAAGGGATGATCGCACCAGGATGTGGTCCTGATCTTACCAGGAAGTTGCATGAAATTTCAGGCTGAAAATCGGCACACACAATTTAATCGCACATATAGAGTTTCATAAAATATTACCTAGAGAGGAATCTGGCGCTGTGATTTTGTACCTCCATAGGAATTCTAAAAACTACAGGCTTCGAATTTTATAGGGTTAACTAGCGAACTGTCTACGGACTTTTTAGTAGTGCTGGAAGAACGGCCCCGGAAGACGCCCCTCTGCTTTTATGGAGTGTGCCTGTCGTCTGCACGAGCAAAACAATGACATCGCCTTCTTGCACGACTGAGCCGGCCTCTGCCACTGTCACCACACGCTCGACGGTGACATAGACACTATAGGCTTGCTCGATTACACGGGCCTGTGCCGTATTCCTGAAGACATCTACGACAACACCAACGGCTTTCTCCATTCCGCCGGCCTCTGTCGTAGTCTCCGAGAGCTCGACGACGGCACTTGTTGCTTCCTCGACCCACCAGCCTCTGCCGACGTCTTGAGGGACAGGCAGATTGCCATACTCGTTAAGGCAATTGCCTGATTTTCAGGCCGACTTTACAGTGCGATAATACTGAACAAATGCTTTGTTCACAGTGTCAACTTCGGATCTGTCCTCTGATGTAACGCTGCCAACGGGGCCCACCGGACTAACCACGTGAGTATGGAAGACCCCGCTCTTTGTCTTCCTCTTGTCTGTGTTAGAACGTGCACATCACTCTACTCGCGGCATTCTCGGTTGTATTATCGGTCGGCAGCGCGTAGCCGTGTGTGCTCTTGCTTGTGTACGGAGTCAGATCGAATGCTTTTTATTTTACTCTTCTCTACTCTTCCTTCCTTTATGAGGGTCTTCTGTTTCCTGAGTACCAGCGGTATTACCTACGAAACGCGAGCCCAGCAAGCTGAGTGGAAGCACCGACAATGGAAGGCCAACGCTGGCGAAACCTCGACGTCACCGGCATCAGCAACGCCTCGAAAGTGCCGCACACAAGCGCCGGACTGCACCAGCCGATCGGGAAGCGGCTTCATGCTGCAACGCCTATCGCGTCTGCGCGTGACGAAAGCCGTCCGCGAAGCCGCCTGCAAAGCCGGGGCCAACGCCCGCTTCCGACGAGAATTCCTCCAACGTAGCTTTGGTCAGAATTACGGCTTGTGCGACCGTCTGTTCGACAACCTCCTGTCCTACGTCGGTTCCGTCCGCAATCGCAAGCAGCTGGAGGCAGCGAGTGAAGTGATTTGACGCGAGTTCGGCCCGTACCCGTTTGATACCATTGTCTTCGCTACCTGTCAGGAGGCGCTAATGTCGGGCAAGGTTTTGACGATGAGCGTTACGCACGCTTACAAACATCCACCTCGCCCGCGGAGCATCCCGAGCTCAACCGTTTTTTAACGCTCGCGTCGACGCCCGTTTCAACCGAGTCAACACCATGCACACAGCTGCTGCTTCGCATTCTATTATGGTTCCCTTCGGGGAGATGGCTCATGACATTTCAACATCTTTACAAGGACGATACTCACCGCGTATTAGTCCACCCCGGTAAATTTTTAACAATAGCTTCCAGGTCGTCGATGTCGACTAACAGTTCGGAGGTAACGTCACCATTACTGCACCTATATGTCCTGGCGTTATTGCATTTGTCTGGCCGGCTCAGTGATGAGGGGTCTTCTACTTTCTGAACATCAGCGGCATTGCCTCCACAGGTCACTGGCTTTAGTTTCCCTACCGCCAGCTAAGTGATTGAGGCCTCGGGAAAATGGATGACGGTCACGTACTCGGTGAGCGGTAGCGCATTAAAGTGGTCAATAGTGATCAACATTGTTGAATGTCCGGAACTGCATAGCGCGAAGACAAAATTTCTTAGATTTCGTGAGGGCAATAGCCGTTCCGTGGGCAGGGTGCATTGACTATGAAGCCACGCAGTCCCACTCGACGATAATGACATGCTCGGCAAAGGTGACCTTTTTCTCCACAGTGTTAGCAGAGGGGCCAATGGTGTGGTCTGCAGTGCGTCACGCATCACTCTTACGAGGTCTTGCTTCTGCTCTTGGTGGCGCACAACGCAGAAATGCTGAGGGCATCACGAGCGCATGAACAAAGTTTGTGCATCTTACGTCCAGTTGCACTGCTTGAGCTTATGTCAACTGTGGTTGAGCTTTTTGTTGTGCTCAGTGCAGCAGCTGAAGGTGTGCTTGAAAATTAACTTGCCATGCTTCTTCACACACATCATCCACGAGTGACAGTATCACTAGCATACCTTGGGTAAGTTGCATTTTTTGTAGCTCCTCACTTACGATGGTCCTGACCATTTCCGCAGAACGTCAATGTTGTTGGTAAAGGTTGCCGATACCACGCTAGCTGGACAAACGTTCATGTACAAGTTGTACTATAGTGCATGCTGATGCAGCGGTCTCTTCGTTGTGGTTGCCTCTGATTTGAACTCTGCTATGGTATGCGGAGGATTAGACAACAAGCCTGCGAAAATCTCCTCCTTCACTCAGCGCATTAGGTGCCATAGCTTCATCTCCTCGGCCATGTTTGGTTTGGCTTGGTGCAAAAGCAGCGACATGTTGTCATTGAACATAGCCACGCTTTAATTGTTCCTTTCGTTTCTTCCCTGTAGAGCGGCCCCCGCCTTTTTTTTTGCGGTTCGTGTTCTGGTAGGTAATGAATAGCTTCCTTCGGGAGTAGTCTCGACTCAACAGTGATGCTTCATTGTTTTAAACCGATGTAGCCGCAGAATCTCGCAGTGCCACGCAGGCGTTAGGAAGTTTTATGCCTTCGTCAAACCGTTCAAGTTGGCGACACTCTTGAAGTCAGCAAGCCAGTTCTCGGCATCTTCCTAAGTGTCGGCGTAGAAAATCTCTGGTATCTAGGGCGAATCCACAAAAGTATAGGATAGAGACGGTGTCGCTGGAGCGGCCATCATGGTGGTTTTCGCAGCCTTCGCTGCATTTGATGATTGAAAGAGGGGACCGAAGTTCCCGCCTCGCGGAAGGCGACTCGTACGTTGGTTGACAGGCATCAATTACACTGGCTTCTGCCTTGGGGGTCCGGACTTGGCTCCTTTGCCTGTGGTGGACATGCAAACATACAGAGCACCTCCACCAGATGTTACTGTTAGAATGCCTAATCCTAACGACTATTTACTGAGGGCGAACTTGAGTACATGAACGTAAGAAAACAACTTTACACAAACTGTTCCTCGCTAGCCAGAACAAACTTCTTCGACACTTTCCTCTCTCACACACCCGCGAATAGATCACACCATAAGCCGTTAGACTTCCTCTTGTATCGGGTGGTGTAGTGGCAGACGCAGTCTGTCGTGGCACTGCGCGCTTTGCTAGTTATTCCTTTGGCGGCATTCGTAAGAAAAACAAGCATGTTTTTTGCAGTGTTGTAAAAAAGAGTGGATTGTATCCTAGAGCCAAATATGGAATGCAAAGACAGAGCGATGCGCATTCTTGTGGTTGGATTTTCACAATTTCGTTTTCACTGCTGGTCGTTAAATACTTTTGCAGTAAAATTTGCTAACTAATATTTGAGGCAAATAGTATCAATCCAAAATAAATTTATATAACTTTGCTGCACAGACTGAAAGAAGCGTTGCGAGTTTCAAGAACGTAATCTATCCGAAGGAGATACAAAGCCTGTACTTCCCATAATTCCCATGGGGGTACAAGCGCCACTGGAAGAGCCTCCGTAGGCACTGGCACCAGGTATTATTGTTGTATCAAACTCACAATCGTACACAAAACAGAAACACTGAACATGTATTTTCGTGCTACGCACAACCTTATATACAGCAACTGGTGTTTATATTCATTGAAAGCCTCCTTTTGGTGAGGGTGGAGCTATATCGCTATTACGAGTGTTTGAGAAGCAAATATTTATCTAGCACATGTAAGTATCTGGTGATCACTGGGGACCATGTAGACACGCCGATTCTGATTCAAAAGCTGTTATGGCGTTCGAAGCTGTTTTCCGTACCAAATTCTAATTATTAGCTGGCGTGGTTTCGCATCAGTTCAATTCAGTAAAACCACTCATGCCCAAGTCTGGGAGTTGTAGCTAGGCGCCTAAAACGTAGTTTGTACAATCTTTTAGCAGTGTTGGCCAAGATAAATCTTATTGTTTTGCCGGAAAAGCGAAGAAAAACGCGATAGCAACAAATATAAAGGTCACGCGCAAAATGGAAAAAGATCAAAACAAGCCCCATGTTCCTCACGCACAAATTACACACAAAACCTACTCACAGGTATGAATGCACGTGAATAAACGTATTATTTGTTACTTTGCTGTGTCTGAAAAGCGCGCGTTTTGCAAACGGAGACTGCAATGATTGCAGTGACCTTCGTGCACCCGGTAACTACAGCAGAATTGTTCCAGGTAAGGCCACCCACCACTTCTACGAAAGAAGCGAAGAAGCCTTCTTCTCTGGAAGAATGGCCCACGCTGCCGTCTAGTATTCTGCCAAGGAATCTCAGCAGGTGGCGGCCACATCAGAGCCGTCTGCAGCCTTGGAAGATTTGCGTAAAACAGACCATCAAGTGATCTCGGTGCTGCGTTTTCTCGTGGTAGCCATCGGAGCAATATTAGCCGACATGAAGGCAGCATCTGCTTGAAGCGCACTTGGAGTAGTGAACGACATAAGCCCAGTGCTTGAATCTCTCAACTAGTAAAATGGCTACACACACCTCTTTATTTCGTAAAGATATAAAGGCTGCATTCATCGTCCAATCAAACGCAAGAGGACTAAAATCAGGCCTTCCAGATTTTCGTCAGTTTGTGTATACCGACGTGTTTCCACTCATCGTCATTCATGAACCCAGTTTGTCGAAACTAGTAAGACTTTTGGGGTACGAAGCTGTCACGTCTTCAACAAACGGTGCGTGTAGCAAAATTATCGTCTGCTTTCGTCGTGAACAGACGTATGTTGTGCAACCAATTGCGCCTCACGATGACAATCAGTATGTCTGCATCACTGTGAAAAAGAACATACTCATGTTTATTCATATAAGCTTTTATATATTGCCTTCGAATAATCTCGATTTCAGAAGATTTGCGGATATTTCGAGAGTGTGTTTTGCACCATGGGTCTTTATAGGTGATGTCAATGCGCATAATCACGCATGGGGAAGTACGCGGACAAATGCAAGAGGACGCAGGTTAGCAAACATCACTTACAACTATGGCCTTACTCTCGTGAACGACGGTAGCCCCACTTTTCTTCGAGAGGTGACATGCGGCCGCTGTCTTGACCTTGCTCTTGTCTCCAACTCCATCGCAAGATACGTAAAGTGGTTTCCAGATGTTGAGACACGAAGAAGCGATCACATTTCAATCGACCTTAACATCAAAGGCTTGTCTAGTTGTGGTCCACGGACGACCATTCAAGCAGTCCAATGCACCAACTTCAAAAATGACATGGAAGATGCTTGCAATGATGGCCAATGATCTGGGTTAGAGCAAACAATTAAGAGCACAATGCAAAACTTCATTCGCACAGTGACAATCTCTTTCGCATGAAATGACTTTCACATAGAGTTAGAGCGACTACGAGCACTTCGACACCAGGCGGAGCGTCGGTTTCAGCGCGGAAAATCAATTCACGATCTTAGGGCAGCCAGCAGAATGCAAAAAAATCAGCGTCGCATAGATAGATTAGCGTCAGAACGAAGGACAACGTTTTGTCAGTCACATGACCCTCACAAGCCACTCTCACACATTTGGAGAAAGGTGAAAGGTCTGCGTCACCCCACGGAAGAGCGTTTTCCATTCAAAGCGCTCGCGCTCTTTCAAGGGCGGCAAGACATCGATGTCGCAGAAGATTTCTGTGTGCAGATCGCCAACCAAGCCGCTTGTCCAGATTCTCCAGTGAGGGTTGACGTCCGCCGTTCGCGTGACTACCACATGGACCTCCTTTTTACAATGAAGGAGCTCGAGGCGGCACTAGTTTTTGCAGGCGTTCAACTTCTCCGGGTCTAGATAGTATTCCTGATAGCCTTGTGCAACCTTGGGGAAGATGCCAGGAGAAAACTGTTGAGCATTTACATCTCGTGGCAGGATGGCAACGTTTTTGACGAATGCAAAATAAGCTGCTTCATACAAATCTTGAAGAAGGGCGAATTCCCAGTTGAACTCGCCTCATACTACCCAATAGGACTGGCCAGCTGCGTAGGAAAGATAATGAAAAGGATGATACTAGGCCACCTGGAGTGGTACCTTAAATACTACAAGATTTATCCGAATTCAATGACTTGTTTCCTACGCGACCGCTTTTCCATTGACAATGTTGTTGATCTCGTTTCGTACGTTCAGCACGAAAGACCTTGTAAGCGACTATGTACAGCCTTGTTTCAAGATGTGAAAGGTGCTTATGATGTACTACATGAAACCACTTGGGTGCTCTTGGGGTGCTTGGCCTTGGTGGTCGAGTGTTCTGGTGGATTTCTAGTTATCTGGCTGCAAGTTCATTCTTTGTGTTAAGAAAAGATGGCCCAACTACACGGCGCTTAACTTCCAGAGGTGTTCCTCAAGGCGGAATTCTTAGCCCGACGCTATTCAATCTTGCACTAATGAGCCTTACTGAATACTTGCCAAGTACCATTAAGATCTCAATATACGCAGACGACATCTGTGTCTGTAGTTCGGCAGTCACACGTCCTCAGATACGTTCTCGACTTCAAAGAGCAGCAACTATGATTGTCAACTACTTGTTAAAACAAGGTCTCAGCATATCACCGAAAAAACTCGCGCTGGTGGCCTTCACTCGCGAAGGAATCACTCCTTGTGTCATCTCAGTGTGCGGGCGACCATTTCTTACGCCAGAACTCAGCGGTTTTGGGGCATAATAATTGATACGGACCACTGTTGGAGTCCGAATGTGGCCTATATCAAGGAGCACCTGGCCGCTGTTTCACAATTGTTCAAGTTTCTGGCAGGGAATCCGTGGGGAATGTTAGTACACACAATTATGGAGCTCTACAGAACCCTGTTTCTTGGTTTTTTGAGATATAGCTTGCCCATGCTGAGCAATAATTGCAAGACCAATGTTCGTGTTCTACAGGCAGTACAACTTTAAGCACTGAGAGTGTGTCTTGGTCTGCCCAGATGTACAACAGAGGAAACAACTGCAATTGCTGGTGACTATCCAATACAAACATACATTGCTGTAGAAGTCCTGAGAACGCACATGAGACATTTTGCACGAGCTCCTTGTCATCACCTTGCACTGTCGCCTTCAGAGATGCGCCAAGCATCGTTCACTAAAACAATTGGGAAGTACAACGAGAAACTTTTCTCGGGCTTCACTAATGCATCTAAACAATCGATACCACCTTGGCGTCTTATTCGGCCCACAGTGCTACTTAGTGTACCAGGGATCCGGAGGAAATCTGAGCTGTCATCGCCTGAGCTGAAATAACTGTCTCTTCTTCTTTTGTTCGAGAAATACTGAGACAGTGTACCACCGTCACAAGGTTGGCATTAACTATTATCATACAAAATCTGCACTCAGTCATTCTCGCCCCGTTCGTCCCGGGAATGGAACCACCTTCCCGCTGAAATTGCGGGTATCACCAATAACCAACTGTTCCGTGCTGCCTTAGCCAATATTGTATATGCAGAAATATCTGATGTTTAATCTGTGTTTGTGTGACCACATTGTTGCGATAATACTAATTTGTTTTGTCTTTCCTTTTCCTTTTTATGTACACAACGTTTTTTGTAACCATGCTACCTCATGTTATGCCTTTGTTCTGTACCACTCCCCTCTGTAATGCCTCTGGCCCTGAGGGTATAATAAATAAATAAATAAATAAATAAATAATTAAATAAATAAATATACATACGATGGTTCCACGAACCGCCAGTGTTCATCAGCTGCAGTAGTTGTCCCGTCAAGAGGTGTTACCATCAGCTTTATGAGTGACCGTTCCATGGCGCCTACAGCAGCGGAACTAGCTGCTTCGCGCGCTGCCTTTTGTATGTTCAATAGGGAACCACCAGAACAATGGTCAATTTTCAGCGACTCAAGGGCTGCCGAACAGTCTGTGCTTTCAGCACTGCGTCCTGGGCTAAACAAACAGCTTGTTTTCAAAATTCAATGCCTTCTCCACACTTCACACGTGAAAGTGTTTCACGTGACGTTTCAGTGGCTGCGAAGTGACAGTGGCGTCATAGGGCACGAACAAGCCGATACTGCCACACGGAGAGCTCTTGAAGAAACACGAGAAGAAGCCATACCATTTTTGGGAACCGTTGCTGCAAGTAATTCTCGACGACTTGCGCGTGAAATCACGTTTTCACTATGGTGCCCTCCAAGCAACCAGACCATCCAAACAAATCATGACCACCACCTGTCCTCTTTGATGGCTTTCCGCATTCCCACTGGGCTTGACTGAAGAGAAGCGACCCTTCTTCATCGCTTTTGGTTAGGGGTGGTATTTACAAAATCTTATTCATTTGTCACAGGAATGGCCGACAACGCCCTCTGCAATAACTGTCGTTGCGAATAGACGCTACCCCACATTCTGTGCCACTGTTCGTTGTATGACACCCAGAGACAGTCACTGGCATCCGTTCTTGCGCACATTGACAACAGCCAAATATCTGTGGACACTCCTTTCAAAAGCCTGAAAGAGTACATTGCAACAAAAGGCGACAAAAGCACTATTGAAATTCCTACGCGACACAGTCTTGAACAAGCGGCTGCAACAGCAATGTCACGCACCACGAAAGACAAGACTGGACTATGACTGAGTGGTCACACATGTGCTGTCTAATGTGCTGCGTTTATTTCTTTTCCATCTCCACCTCTCTACCTTTCATCTCCCCAATCCTCCTCCCACGCGCAGGGTAGCACATCGGCTGCCTATAGGCTGGTTAACCTCCCTGCCATTCTTTTCCTCATATTTTCCTTCCTTCTAGGTAAAGCCCGATGCCAGCGAAGGCGTACGAGTTCCTCTTCCTCGCCGCCGCAAGTTAAGGGTGCGTGCGGGAGCGCCGCTCTCCTTCTATAAGCCGGGCAAAGAACGCATACGAGATTAGAGCGGGCGCTGTCGCGCGGTCATTGCGCCATCTTACTGGTAATGCGGAAAACACAATGCCTCCCCTCCCAAGATGCTCGTGAGCAGTGGTAAGTGGTAGATATAAGTAGGTTAACGTTTGAACGGCGAAGAATGAGATCCAGAGTGGCTCGGTGGTTAACGTCTCGCTTTCACGACGTGTAGGTCCCACGATCGATTCCGTGCGCTGAAGTGTTCTTTTCTTGCGTTTTCATATGTATAGATACGTATACATATACGGTGCATCACATTGACACTGACGCCGGCGTCAAAATCCAGTCGAGAGTGTCCATATATTTGCAATCGCAATATAAACCTACGGACGTTCTGATCCGGCGTCCAATACGACTCGCGTGGCTGCGGCGTGTACTAGTACGCCAAAAAACCAACACTCAAACAAATCTCTAGCAATCCTTACAGTTTTGGTTAGCTTGTCTACTTTTTAATGTAAAAGTGAGAGGCTGGTGGAGTGCCATACTCCAACCTCCGAGAGCCACGCGCCGAGATTGGTCTGGCTTGGGATGTAAGCCTAGCTTACAGGCCGAGTACGTCTCACATGACATCGGCACTTCTAGGTTTGATTATACGGAGTTCCGAAGAGTGAGAATGGCTGTACAGAATAGAGCTTTGCGATAGGTTAACCTGAACAAACCACTGAAGGAACTATTGTGAGTTTGCTTACGGTGTCCGCAGAAGGAGCGATGAGCATATATGCGAGCTTATTCTGCCAACGCACACTGGCTTCACCAAAAGCCACCGGATAGAGTCGCGCCACATCACCAACTTATGCATGAAAAATGCTGGACTGTCATTCTGTACGAATTAGTGAAGTAACGTGATGAGATGATTTCGTGCCAATTCAATTTGTTCTTTAGGAATCGTCTATGAAGTTGCACCTATCGATTTACACGAGCACATCAGTACACACTGACACAGCCGCTGCACTAGCATGTCGTCGCCAGCCCCACCGAGGTGGTCTGGTGGATAACGTAATCGGCTGCTGACCCACACGTCGCGGGATCGAATCCCGGCAGTGGTGGCTGCATTCTCGATGGAGGCATAAATGCCGTTGGGCTGTGTGCTCAAATTTTAGCGCACGTTAAAGAGCCCCTTGTGGTCGAAATTTCCGGCGCCCTCCCCTACGGAGTCTCTCATAATCATATGGGATTTTGTTACGATGAAGCCTAGATATAAATCAGCATATCGTAGTTTGCACAAGAAAATACACGTTCAAAAATCATGTGTCCGTACTAATCAAAGATTACAGCTGACATAATGCTTCTGTGTGCCCAAACTTCAAGACACAGCGAGAAACGTCTATTCGACTCGGAAGTAACACTCGATAAACCTCCTCACCTCTTCGATAATTTTTCTAATATTTTTTCGTTTATAATTTCAAAGAGGAAGTTGGTATTTTGGATAGCGTTATGTCATACCTGGCCGGCAGCAGTTTTCCTGTTATGAAGAGGCATCGCGTCTGTCTTCGAACAGCTACCCGGGAAGCGGAACGACGTGCCTTAGAGGCGAAGCTCTTTGAAGTGTGGGTCATGTCCCTCGAAGTAGTAGTAGTAGTAGTAGTAGTAGTAGTGGTAGTAGTAGTAGTAGTAGTAGTAGTAGTAGTAGTCACTACCTAATTTTAGGAATTGTAATTATATGGCAATAATGGTTTTTGTATAGTTCATGATTTTGTATAGTTGACGGACGAACAGACAGGCAGACAGACAGACAAACAGACGGACGAACGGACGGACGGATGGACGGACGGACGGATGGATGGATGGATGGATGGACAGATGCCCCTATGGATGGACTCATCAATGGATTCAGAGATGAACGGACGGACGAACGAACGCATGGACGGATGGACGAACGGACGCCGCTCCTCATTTATCATCATTTATTCTTTCACTTTCACTTTATTTCCTTAAAGGCTCCGAGTGGGGGCAATACATAAGGGGTGTGTGTACAGTAAGGATACATGATACATGACCATTTAGGAAGAGAGGTGCACTTTTACAGCATCAATGAAAGCATCTGGGATGGTGGTGGCAACGACGGCGTAGGGAAGACCGTTCCGGTCTACAATGGTGCGTGGGAAAAAAGAAGACGAATAGGTGAGAGTACAGGTTGGAGGACAAGCAACACTTAAGCAATGGCCTGTACGAAGGGATATGCGAGTGGGCGGTGAGATGTTAGGTGGCTGATTGAGTGAACTGTAATACATTTTGTGAAACAGAGATAAGCTGGCAGTGCGACGGTGACAAGAAAGTGTGGGCAGGACAGTTGCCGCCTTTAATGAGGATACACTAACGTTACACGAATATGATGAGTGAATGAACCTGTCGGCGCGGTTCTGCACCATTTCTAATGCGTCTATGAGATAAGATTGATGAGGATTCTAGATTGCGGACGCGTACTCATGTTTTGGTCGAATTAAAGATTTGTATGCGATGAGTTTAATATGTTGATATTTTAAGCAGTTTTTTACCGCGCAGTCAGCGTGGTTGGGCGTGGCATAGTGGTAGATTATTAGCCTAGGAATATTGAGGTGACAAGTCTGAATTCTCAAGCTTTTTTTGATAAAACACCTTCTTTTTTTAAGTCTTGTGCTTGTAGTCTACTCTAGTAGCAATAGTTCTGTGCCCTGACTAATTCGTAAATTAGTTTACGTGTTAGAAGTTGCCGCTTTTCCTTCCTTCGAATGTGTGGCGGTTGTCGTTTCGAGAACGAAGCATTCACGATTACGAAATTCTGCTTTTGGCATCACTGAAAGTTATCCTATCAACCTATATGCTTAGATGGGTATGAATACGAGACAGTTACACTCTATTGCGGTGTCGGAGGTATGATATAAGTGCTGAGATCCACTTCGTCAGCCTAGGACGGCATACTTGATCCTGTTCATGCCACGTCAGCACGAGAGTTGCATAGACTGGAAACTCCACATGAGAAGCCGAGCGTTCGCAGCTTCTTTTACTTTCCTCTAAAAAAAGAGTAAGTTCAGCGGATAACTATGTACCACTCTCCCACAGAGATGAGCTCTGGCAAGAGAAATACATTCGCTCTGCTTTTGACGCACGCTTTGTACTTCTGTGAGAAGTGAGACGCTATAGCCTAAGCAATTATTTCGTGATTGTTAAAGTCAGCGAATGATGAGGCCCGCATAAAGAGCCTGGAGGTGGGCAAGGGAGAGCCGATTGCTGGGTGGTCGCCCTAGGCAAGAATCAACGGGGTGACCGCACAGACGTCCAAAAGCTACTGCTTTGTTTCCGACAAACGTTTTCCGATATTGAAGGCGGTGGAGTGCAGCCGGCCTTCTCGAAACATGTCTCACACGCTATGGCGTGCCGAATGTGCTTGAGGCATCCAAGGAGAAGTGCGGACTTGCCTGGCGCTGACATAGTGGTATTTCGGACAGGTTCATGCACGTTGGGCCAACGCACGTCGTGCACGCCGCTAAGAAGCCGGAGGTCCAGGGTGGCATCTCGGCACATACTGTTGCCTTTGCGCGCTAAATTCGTCAAGTTTGTGAGCAGGGAAGGGTTGATAAGGTGAGTGACTTGACGCAGCCTCTCTCTGGGCCCGAGACATTGATATCTCAATGTGGGAGGCCTAGCCCACCAAATCATATGCTGAATTCATTAAAAATTCATTTATGCTACATCTCGATGAACATTATTCTGAAACGCTATTTCCTAGAAAAGTAAATCTTTGTCAACGTATATAACCGAAGCGTACAATCGCACCAAGTGTAAATCGATTCAATTTTTACAGCCAGTCAGTTGTTTGAAGACCCATTCATCACAAAACGCTCAGAAATTTTTAAACACCATCAACCTCTAATCCATCATGAAATTCAACAGCTCTGCAGGCTAGCGTGTTACGTCCAGGACGCAGAGATGTTACTTAGTTGATTCGCGAACGGGAGAACTATACCGTCATGATCACTTCTGAACAGAGCTTGTGCATGATGTTATAGTTCAGGCGCTCAATTTCTGGCTTATAGACGTCACTTTTTTGCAAGAGACTTGAGGTTTTCACTGGGAAACTACACCTGGTAGTCGACGGAGTAAGGTATGTGAATTCGGCCACGTGTTGCAAGCACTTTTGCTGTAGAATGCGGATCAGAAGCGTCGTCTAACTTTTTTAAGACCAGAGTCGTGTTAGTCTGTACTATTTAGTTATTTCACTCCAGGTCTCCTGGAAACCATGAAAATACATATTCTAGTTTATAACACGTCGAAGTAATAACGCATATCAAACAAATCACTTACCGTTTAAGGCGAGCTTGAAGACATATATAAACAGTGCACGAAAGAGATAAAGTCTCATTTTTTTTCTCAGCTGGCAGTGATACACGTACATGCATCCAAATTACCGTTCGATTGTTTCGCGCTTAATTTATACGCATTCATTTCTAGCCAAGTGCGTCAATGCTGCTACATCAAGACAATAAGAACATAAATCGAGGAAAAAGCAGACATACATTACTCAAATTGTCCTCGTATGTTCAGAAAAAGTGTTTACCAATTTCGAGCACTTTATACTCGATTTTGAGAGAACAGTCAACTGTCCCGATGAAAGAGTGAAGTGACTAACAACGGTATTGAAATGGGGCAACATAAAGGCGAATAAATTACGATTCCTATAAAGAAACCTTTACAATGTAGGCCGTTGATGCAGAAGCCATCAATGCAGAATTATAGCCTAATTGAACATATTAGGGCAACCTGACTCATTTCTTAGTGCACACGGGTTTTATAGCTCCAGTCACCAAATTGTAAAGAAAAATGCGAATTAAATGAAAGAAAATTGGGCACCCTTATGCTTGATGTTTAAATTTCGAACATGATAGCAATATCCTTTTTATAGTGCGTCAAGCAATGGTTTTTTGATCTTGTTCCACATTTTAATTTTTTCTTCGTTCTTGGTATACTCGTGTAAGCCCATTTTGATGCCTCTTCTTCTACATCCTCACTGTCTGTTTGTTGTTAGTCTACTCATGTTAGCCCCTTCTCGCGCATCTGGTTGCATATCTTCACTGCGCATTTTCACCGTTGTTTATGGTTGCTCTACACTTGTTAATATTGTGTTTTTAGGAGGCGTTGCCGTTCTAGATTTTTTGTATCTTCCTGAATGTGTGTATTGATTTGGTTATGTATTCTTTGACGCACACACATCTATACTTAAAAAAGATCTTTTTTTACAAAGTATGACTTCTGCACAAGTCTTGTTACGTCTTCATGGCACAATCAAATTGAACGAACGTTCTCATTTATTTATCATGTGTGACCATATAGATAAACACAAGATGGCGGCGCCCTGTTGTACCCCGTATATAAGGAGTGCCATTTCTTTATGCCTTGTATTCCCTGACGAAGGCCGGACCCAAGCCGAAATATTCGAATTTTGAGAAAAAACGTTTCCACATGTTCGACCGTTGTTTTAAACTTTGGAAAACACTGGCTCTACAAAAAACTTTCTCTCTCTCTCTTTTCTCTCTCTCTTCCTATATATATATATATATATATATATATATATATATATATATATATAGAAGTTGATCACGCCGCATGTTGGTTTTGCACGGTATATTATCCCACGTTTTGGCTCGTAGATCCGCCTTTGTTAAAGTAACAAGTACATCATGTCAACGCGTATTCTTATAAATAAAATCTACACGAGGTTGGCGTAGAATGGCGACATATATGAGCGATTAGACCATTCATCGCGTGAAGTGTTCATGACGGTACGGCTACATATCACGCGAGAAAATGCATATATATAAATATAGAACACTAAAGAACAGAAGTAACTACTTCGCGCACACAGTACAACTCTGTAGGAACCGGAGGTATATAACAATAAATTTACAATGCAAAAATGAACATAAAAATATCAAGACGCTGCGCTACATTACTGTCAGATTGTGCGTCACACACACAGCTCAGTCACTGTGATTTGAGTAAGATGTGCTGTCGATGCTTTTATTGGTGCATGCGTTCAAATACAATCTGTCATCCATATTCGTGGTAACGGCGACGATAACTGAACGCCAGTAACTGTAAAGCGCTTGGGTACACAAACCTACACATGCAGTAAAAGAGGCACAACAGACAGTATTCAACAAACTTGACCAATGATGCCAAGGCCCGTGAGACAAGTCTTATAAAATATATATATATATATATATATATATATATATATATATATATATATATATATATATATATATATATATATATATAAATGAATTGAGAGGTTGAAGCTGTTTTTGCTTCGCATTTGGTGAGCTAAAACACAAATCAAGCAAGGAACAGTCACGCGCATGGGCATCTAAAAATATCGAAGCTCCCAAGTCCAATATTCTGCATCAAACTTTTACTGTGCAAAAATATAAGCACGCTTGATACATGAGTTTCGAAAGCCAATGTGGAAATAATAAAAAAAAACATGACCTCAGAACATTCCATTGCAAAATAAACAAAAACGACGCGGCGCACCTGTGCGTTCACCGCTGGAACTCCCCGACAGAGTCCTGCATAGCACGTAGACATCTACGTATGTGACGGTTATAGGAAGGCTAATTGTAGTCAGCCGCAAAATGTCACGCTAACCAGCGCCCGCGACTTCAGTTCATTTCATTCAGAGGGCCTTACTTGCGCCCTAAGAACTAATATTGCCCTTGCTTGGGGATTCCACGTCGCTCTCCCTTCAAGATTCAAACTTTCCATTTACTAGGCCGATTGAATGATATCAACATCACTGCATGGCCAACTCAACTTTTAACGCGATAGCATTAGAGATCTCGTGTCGCAGAAATTCTGCCGTTGGCGTCGGCACCGTTCCTTGTGAGAAAAAAAATGTCCGTGAGCGAGATACCGATAAAGAAGCAAATAAAATAAAGAATAAAGTTGGCACTGCCATTATGGATTAAAACTAGGCCGTTCGCGTGGCAAGCAGGTGTTCTGAAAAAATGCAACGATGCTACTTGGAAGTTTTTCGGGAAAAAAAAACACTACCTAAATCCATAAATGTAATTGATTTTCTAAAAATACACTTAGTTTTGAGTGACGCCCTTTCTGTTTTGCCCGTAGTTTTGTTCTTCGATGTTATGCGTCTTTTTGCATTTCACTGTGTTATTTTACAATAACAAAGTCTTACAACACTACTAAATTTCTGTTCACCTGCCCATCTAGTTAAAGCAAGGGTCAGATATACACAGAAAAAAAGAAGAAATGAAAGCATCAAACCATGAAACAGAAAAATTTTATCAGAATAGTCGGAATGAAAAATAGGCAGCCTAATGGCTCACACCTCAATGTCAAACCAAAAAGGATATGCGGAGTTTAACGTCCCAAAACCACCATATGATTATGAGAGATGGCATGGTGGAGGGCTCCGGAAATTTCGACCACCTGGGGTTCTTTAATGTGGCCCAAATCTGAGCACACGGACCTACAACATTTCCTGGTCAGTCCTGGCCAGTCCTGGACCTACAACATTTCCTGGCGAGTCTTTGTCAGTGGCATTTTTGCGAGATTGAGTCCGACTCAGTCCGGTTGAAGAAAGCTCTCGCGAGTTGGAGTTCAATGTGCAAAACTAATTTTTAGTGGGTCTCAGTGAGCTCCGCTGCATTTTTTGCCCGTCCCTTTCCAATGATCCTCAGCGTTACTACCAGCCTTGCCGAGCGTCACGTTTATACTCACGTCTACTAAGCAGTATCGTTCAATAATACTTGTGTGCGAGAGTACAGCATCAAAAAGGCGCCAAGAAGAGCATCAATGAAGTGAGATATTTGTGTGTTAAACAGCATTGACGCCTTGGTGGACTCATGAGTCATGAGTCTATAGATTTACTCAGATTCAAATTGAGCCGTGAATGTGAGTTTGATTGAGTCAGGTTGAGTAATAGTTTGGTAGATATGAGTCTGAGTGACTCTCGTTGAAGAAAATTTCACGTGTGCGCGCCCGTAACAGTAAAATGTGGAGTAAAGTTGTTGAGTCCACGTTCGAATGAGCGCTAAGTGCAAGATATATTTAAGTAGCGGGCTTTACAATTTTGTCGAACTGTTGTGAGGCAGAAGACTTGTCACACAGCTATGCCAATGGTGCGTGGTGTGGCTGCAGTTTGGTCAGCCGAGTGTATCACAAATAATTAGAGACGTGTACAATCAACCAGTACGCCGACTCAGACCTGCGAAACAAGCCTCACTAAGAGATATCATGATCCTGCGGATAATTCAGTGTGTACACTTTGGTCCTTTGCAAGCAGCTTTGTTTCACTTTTTTATAGTTGTCCTACCTTTGTTTTGTACTGTTAACTTCGTTCTAGGCTGCCACAAAATCAGCTTAGAATTGAAGTCGAAATCGAAGCTTATGCATATTTGATTTCGACTCACTATCGTCATCATAACAAAGCAGCATAGAGCATCCTATTTTTACGTGTTCCCGCTCTGCATTCTTGGTCAAAGGCGTCAAGTTAGGGTGGCCTAGTCAAGTGTGAGGATTCGTACAGAATTAACCAATAAAGACAAACACTAGTGGGAAAAGCAGAGTACCTCCACGCAACAGATAAGCATCATCAGTGAGCTGACTTGATGAGAATATTGCAGCAGACAATAACGTCTGCAGCATGAGTGCATGAGCGGCGATTTGCAGATGAACTGAATGCTGTTCACACACAAATTTCAGCTTTCTTTCACAGTTCTAAGTCAAAAGGGTTTATCTATCGAAAGGACCGTGATACTGCGACTTTCCATAGCTGGCGCACCTGTTGCCATTTTCTACAACAGTTTGGACTTCGGTCCTACAACTGACGTGATTCTGCCACCAGAAAGCGGCTTTTCTATCGTGCAGCAGACACTTCATGCTCACTACGCTGACACGCTACCAAGAGTATATTTCCTACACCCTTCGGTGCTGCAAGCGCCAAGCTAAATATTGTTCTGCTCTTTCCCCACTTCTTCACTTTTATAAGTGCATAATTGTAACAATGAGCAGCAACGTGAGAAGATGATCGGAAAACAGACCTACAGACCTCCACAGGTATGAAATTCCATTATTACGGAATAGTGACAAGGGTCTACAATTGTCATGTAAAGAGCTCGCCCATTTCACCAAGCAGTGGCAGCGTCTACCCGACGTCGAGCTCAAATCATCCTTCGTTTGATTGAATTTTTGACAGTATGGTAAATGCATCTAAGCCTTCATTCAAAGAAACACTGGAAGTTCATCATGAGCTGAACCGATCCTTTTTTGACAACAGATATACAGCATGCTGGAACAGAAAGGGAGGCTCTCCTAACCTCTGGTAGGTTACCATACTTGCTCTGTAGACAACAAACATGCTGCTTAAATTACCTACCATGCACTAGAAGGCTGATTATAGCAAAATGGAATGAATAAAAAACTACTACAGAGAGAAAGCACGGGAACTGCCACTGCTGAAGAAAGATTACTTCGTTAGGAGTACAATAATTCATGCCTCGAGTGCCATAGGAAAAAGGCGTTGTTGTGGGACCAGTATTGGCCAGATCATACGGCATTAAAGTGCATGGTGGCATGCTAAGGAAAAAGAAGCACACCTATTGCATGTGCCTCAGCTATTCGTGTAGCGATCAACTTGAAAAAAAACATTTGGATTGAACAAATGGGTCAATGGTCCAGACAGCTGCATAAAGGTGTTGCTACTTCTACATCAACTACATAAAAATCTGCGTGAAATCATGTGAAGAAAGAATGGTATCTAGTTAGCAGCTTTGTCTCAGTTGTGTGTCTTCTCGCTTGACCTACAAGAGCAAGGGAATCTCAATCGGTAGGTGCATATAATCAAACTGACATAAATAAGCCTTACAATCAAAGTGAAGCTGAAACCAGGCCTTGGACGAATGGAAAAAAGGTCCAGTGCTCTGGTGTTATTTGTGTGCTGCTTCATGTGTTGCGCAGGTATGGAATCTACTTTTTTGTGGCTGCCGTATATGGTAATGTTGATAGTGTGTGCATATTAGTGTACCCTTTCACGATAGTAACATTTTTGCTTTAGGTTTTTTCACCAATAGCACAGTGTGTTCAGCAGGGCTGCTTTCTCCACGTTTGTGCTTCCTGTGTAGCCTGTGAGCGATCATCTTCGTCTATTAGTGTGCCCTTTCATCGTGGTGCGATTTGATGCTTAGATTTGATTTCAGACAGTGTGTTCTGCAGGCCTCGTGTTTGATGCGTGAGCCGATATTGATAGCTTTGGTAGTTAGATATTAACGCACTATTTTAGAATTGTTTATTTTCAGCTTATCTTTACTTACAAGCAGTTCTAAAAATGCATTCCTGATTCAAGTATCTAGTGCCAGATGCTACTAGATACTTGAATGCTGCAAACAAATGTTAAGGCTGTTTCGAACCAGAATGGGCGCCCTGTTTTATTCCAAAGCTAACTATGTTTATATATTTATTGTGCGTTCGACGTTCATATCACTTTCTACCATATCTGGTCACATTTTTGTCTGTCTTGATCTTTCGCTTGAAGCACTTCGGTGCCTTTTTCGTTCAGCAAGAGTAAGGGTTCTGTGAAACTGCAGGTTTTCTAGCGCCATGGCTCCTATTTCTTCCACTTCCATATTTCTTTACAATCCTAGGGTTGGTTGTAGCTGTTGCCTTGGATTATGCAAGCGTGTAGCTCCCATCTGGTAGATCTGTTTTTTGTGTGTTTAATCTGAAAACTCTCTGTAAAGCATAATTGTGGCGATGCATAATAATTCAGCCACAGTTTTATTTCACAATTGCTTGACCACCTGATAATATAATGATTTCCATGCATTGTGCTCTCTTTATTTAACACACTTAAAGAGCAGGCATGAAAAAGACGTAGGGGAGTAGCAAACATGATGGAACATTGTCGTGTTTGTTACTTTCCTACGCCTTTATCATTTACATACTCTATTAGTCTTCCGCACGTACAACCAACTTGCCTAGAGATATGCTCTTCTATGAATTTAATAATTATTGGTATAGGATGAAAGCGCATAAGACGCAGACAGAAAATATATTTGGCACCCACGAACGATGCGTGTTAAGCCTTTTCTCTGTCTTTGCGTTTACCGCTTTCACCCTGTACCCTGCAAACCAAGCTCAAGCTACCCTTGTGAATTTATTACCGAATAATTATTTTACCCTAACTTGCACTTGGAGATACATTTTTGAGCAGTGATAATTTGTTTTTCATTATTTAGGTATATTTATTTAATAAAGTTCTTCATCCACAACAAGATATTTATATAGTTTTTTTCCGAAGCAGTTCGAAACAATAGGGTGGTTCTGTGGTAGGACACCTGGTTACCATCTAGACGGCCTGTATGTGATTTTCACTCACACTGGAGGTTTCGAATATTTTGTTTCTTTGCACCTTTTTCAATTTCATGGGTGAGAAAAAAATAGGTTTCACTTACAACGAAAGACACCGACGTGCGAAATTCTTGGAAACAAGTTCTTTGATGCTGTCGTGTTTCTAAATCTTTGCCTTCTTTGTTGACTTCCTGATCCGTCTAAGACAACATGAAGTACTGAGGTATTGTAGCATCAGCTTCCTTTTCACGGATCGAGGTCTGTATCGCCCTGATTGTTTCTGAGTACTGTGCGTCAAGTAACACTTCCACCGCCTTTAGGAGAAGAGATGTTCAAAGGCTCAGTGTGTTTCGTGCTGTTTCTGATGTGATGTTAACAATGTGTATACCAGCAGTTGGCTATTGCATGATTGCAGAGTTTTGTCCTGGGCATGACGCCTGGGCCTTTTTCTGTTTAGTGTGCTGCCGTGAATTTCGAAACGGTATGAAGAGCCTGGCGCCACAGACTCTGTGATCTATCACGTCGCTATATGTAGGAGTTCACAAGAAATTTTGTGGGCGTGTGCGAAATTTGCACCTTGTAGAACTTAGTAGAATGAAAGCATAAGCTCAGTATTTTGGACAGCAGCAAATTATTAGTTGCAGTCCATGGCACAAACACAAACCAATTCTTAGCGTTGTTGGTCTTTTAATGCCTTAGCACATGGTTTTTAGAGAATCACGAACTCGGCCACACGAAGTTGTGTTTGAGCAATCGGTAGATGGGACAGGTGGCATTATGCTTTGCCAATACAGGACTGCATGTTCATATTTTCAGAATATTAGACTCCCTTCGTGACTGAGTAATAACTATGAAGACACATAGAGGCAGCAAGTTGTTCTTGCTTGATGAGGACACCAATATTTTATTGGCAAACAGAGAACTTGAACAGCTTTTGCTCAAATTGCAACACATCGTTACTTAGCAAATGGCTTGAGTTTTCATGCTTCTGTACCACACCTACACACTAGAGGTCTGAATATTCAAATGGCCGAACAGCTCATTACTAACCGACTATACTTTTTTTTTCATTTTCATGAGGTTGGTTGTAATCTAATGGAGCCTCCTTCCTGCATTGTTGGGAGGTCTCTCAATGACTAGTATAGCGTTTCATTTCTATTGTCTTCCCTTTGCATAAAGTTCTTTTGTTTAGCATGCATACTTTTAAAAGTTCACTGATAGGGGAGTCCATGGACTGGGTTCTTGTGCCTATGAGTAATCGCATTGTGTTTGCCTCTCTGTTTTGACATGACATTCTGTGATGATCTAGAAAAGGCACTTGTGGGTTTGATCGGTCTCCAGGCGTTCATCTGTAACGACTACGTTGTTGTAGTCTTTTTCCACCATGAAGTAGCATTAGACAAAAGCTAGGCTTCATGTGCTGTGAATGAACTGAGGAAGAGCACCGAATTCTGCCAATGCAGTACTTCTGAACTAAAAAATGTTGTCGCTGATTAGCCTTGTAGGTTTGAAAAATGTTGCCTTGAGAGTTTTCTAGATGCAAAGGCTGAGATCTACGTTATTGCAATCACTTCTCTGAAGTTGCTGAAATACCTTGAAATTTTAGGCTCGTGTATAACTGTGCCTACTGTCTCCCATATTATTACTGTTGAAGGGGTGACACTAGATATTTCCTTGGTTGTGCATGAACTGTTTTGTTTTATTTTGTTGAAACACTTTTTTGTTTAAAACACGCATTTTCACAGCACCCGCCTATTCAGTGGATGTCTTTGCTGCGTGTTGCTCGTGCTTTGCTGCTTTGTTATGTGTACAGAGGGTCTGTGCATGAATGTTTCTTGTCGACCTGCGAACATACCAATCATTGAATACTTTTTCGACTGTTTCCGAGGTTCGGTCTTCCAGTTTCATCAGTTTCATGTGTGCCGCTTGATTGCTCACCCAAGAAATTACTGGTCGATTAATATCTTGCCACGCTGGCCTTAGTTGTAGCAGTCTCGTCTGTGCCTGAAGATCTATAAGAAATGGGTCAAAAACTTCCCACGGCTTTGCTTCGTGCATGCCAATACATGTTGTGCGTAGATTTATTGTCTTCTGGGCTGAGTAGCCATAAAATATTTCTACTACTAAAATACGTACGGTAATATTCCACATGGCGACACAACAGAAGGGACACACTGTGGAGACTACTCTTTCAAGTTCTAGTACTGTCTGTGTTAGCACACTGAATTCCGTGTTTACACATCAGTGACATCTGATTCTGCAATAGTCACAGCAGTACAACAACACCGCGAAGTGAAGACTCGACGACACAGGTGTATACAGCACATTTGAAGAGCTGAAGAATGCGTTTATGAGAACTCAAACAGAACAACTGTGTCTTACACAACCTGAACAAACCGTATTATCTGAACTGAGCTACCCACTCCCACTGTCATACTGCATTGACAAAATCATCAATTCCGAGACGTATCAGGACGCAAATACAAGGAACAACGAAAAAAGATGAATGCCAAATATCACAAAAGCAGAAGGCAAGCTCTAGCCAATCAACTCATTAAAACTTTCGGACACAGTCAGGAGGTGCTGTGCACAGACGCCAATCGGACTGCTTGCAGACACGTCAAGTGTAGCCGTTCGAAACACACAACGCAATACAACTAATATAATGTCTTCCATACACCTTATGCACCGCCACAGCGGAAGCCTCAGAAATCGCGATGTCAGTCCAGCATTTGGACAGCGCCGAGAAGTCGGCATTGTTTATCTGTAACTCTCAAGCAGCGTGCAGAATGTAAGTACAAGGGAGATGACCATGAATTGCACTAAGAATATTAAGTGACTCATTCTGCAAAGACCAGGCGATCAAACGGTGTCCAGCTCATGAGGGCATACCTGGCAATGAGGGGCTGAGTCTTTTAGCTCGAGAACTTACAAACTGAGCGGGGAGCCGCAGCCTATGCCTAGATAGTTCGCTTACGGTGCAAGACGTCTTAGAACGCCAAAGATGCAGGAGAGAGAGAGAATAAACGTATATTAGTGCTGCCAGTAAATAAAGTGGGCGGGGCTCTTCGCCTAGAGCTCATCTGGCTATAGCGGCTCACCGGGATTAGTCGAGGGCTGCCAATTAGTTTCCAACGACCTGATCCAAGAGTAGTGCCTCAAACGACCACTCTGGTAATGTGTGTGCTCGTATGAGCATCGAGTTTGCCGCAACCAGACATGAGGGACAGCTGTATGTAATTTGTGTAAGTGTGGGTACTTCTCTGTACCAGGGGCACTCATCATTGTATTCAGAGGGGTGTATTTTATAAAACGTGTGTAGGTTGTGGTACGTGTTCATCTGAAGACGGTGCCAATCTCTTGATTGAGCTGTTTGGTTTCGTGTGAAGTGGCACCATAGTACATCACTTCAGCCATGGAGTTTCGAGAATTTTCACTCGACCGCTCGGTTGCTCATGGTAGTTAGGGGATATGGCGTCATCTGCAGCCGCGTCCGTCACTCGGTATGTACTAGCGTGAGCGAGTTGGTCAGCCCGTTTATTACCGAGAACACCTGTATGCGCCGGGCAACAAATGATGCAACGGTCAGATACGGGAGTGAGCCCAAGATTTTTTAAAAACGATCCACGAAAGAACTTCTAGCTGTATTCGCAGCTGAGGACCGCAAAAGTTCGTGCATACAGAAGAATTCAAACGCACGCCTACCACTCTCCTCCACTTAGAGAGGGACCACGACATGATTCTCACAATATATGACAGCGCTTGTCCATGGCGTGGTGGACAGCCATCCCTGTTGCATTTGACGTGGAAGTGTGCAGCAAGACCACATGAGGCAAACTCGCCTGGGTTACGAGCTTACTCCCTAGAGGCCTGAGAGATCCTCCTCGCTCGGCCAGAGGTGGAAGTCTGAAGTGACCTCTGGACCAGGCGGAGCTTGTTCTCATGATCACTGTAGTCTTGCAACAGAGACCCACCTACTCAGTCTTTTCTCTTGTACCCTTTCGCCTGAACAACCAATATAGCTTTTTTTTCATCTCATGCTATACTGACTTGTTCTTTTGACTATTTGCCTTCATACATGGTTCGAAGTGCTGCTTTAAGGACTTTCGTTTTCCTTGAAGGTATCCTGTGCAGTACATCTCGAATTGCCTAATGGTCATATTGCTCAACATGTTTTTCCTTCGGGTACCTTTGTCATTACAGTTCTGTTGCTATGTAGTCATGGAGTTCAATCATTTGGATTTTATCTTAATCTTGAAGGCTGCTTGGCGTCTCGTGCTTCTTTTTCAGTGGTTTCAGAATATTTTATATCTCTAGTCACGTATTTAAAACTGAAAGAAGCAAAAGGGGGTTTAGTAGATGAACTAGCTGCAACTCTAATGTATGGGTGAAGGTCTTCCCAACGATGCTGCTCATTGTGAAAGAAAAACTTAAAGCATTGCAACATACAAGTACTATTTTTATTATTACACAGTAATAGTTAAAATAGACAGGCAATCTGTATTCTTCAAGTCTATATTTCTACATGTTGAGAGGAAGCCTGCCTGCAGCAGGATTTTTCTAATCTGGAGATTTGGTGTCTCAACCCCTTTAACGGGGTCCTAAAAGCTTGCTTCGTAATTTCTCTCACATATCAATTCAATGTGTTCTCTGTAACTAGGTAAAGACAAAACAGGGCAACGCAATGTTCTCCGCAATGTGCTTGTGTTCTTGTGTTTCGTTTTTTGTTATAGCAGTGACTCTGAGTGAAGAATATACGGTATGGTGCTAGAGGCTCAGTCAGGTGACTTCTAATGTTGTCGTTCATCTCCTGCACTACGACAATCATGAAATGTCAAACAAATTATTAAAACACGGGCAGCAGCTATATCAAGAAATCGGATGCATAGAAGAATTAGTGTGTCAAGAACACAAGCTAAACTGTTGCCTGTATTGTTCGGGCTTCTTCTATTGCTTACTCAACCACAGTAACTAGGCACTGTCAGCCGTTATTCAAATGAGTACACGCAGTTGAAAAAATTCTCTTTTCTGTTATTCGATCTTTCAGCGATCATGTTCCCTATGTTGTCTTTACGTTTGACATCGCCTTGAAGTTTATACATAATGTTGATGCCATGTGATTAGTTGATTGTTGCTGCCACATTAAAACCATCATGTTAGGCCAACGTGATAATTTGAATGTTGCCATCTCGTTAAAAACATCACGTTAGGACAACGTGAATATTTGAATGTTGCTGCAATAATAAAAAACACTGCGTTATGTAAACAGAATACAACAAACGTGGGTACAATCATATATTTTACAGTCTAGCGTTGCTTGGCATTCTTACATTCTAACAACGTTGACTCAACGTCCTGCGTTACTAGGGAAGGGGGGGGGGGAGAGTGGACGCTCTTTCGTTCGCACGCTTATCTCGTGTTTGGGAGAATCGTGCGCCTTGGGCTTTTACCGGAACGACTTTGTTGTAGTTACAAGGCGCACAAAGCTTACTGCTCTCGGTGCACATTCTCCGTTTTAGAAGTGAGTGTGCTGTTCAGACACAGTGAAGTAACAACTGAGACGCTTGCTTGCATTCATATGAACCTTTGGGTACGTTTCGTGCGTCATTTGTGCGTGAGAAACGAGGTGCAGGTTTCGATCTGCTTGCCATTCTTCGCGTCACATTCTAATTTATTGTTATCGCGTTCATTATTTTGCCTATGCAGCAAAGCTGTGGCATTTCACTTTGCTTTCAGCCGCTGCGTGACATAAAGGTCAGGGGCAATTGTGGTATCCTGACTACTCTACTGAGTCCGTGTTTCACTTCATAGTTTTTCCGCCACAAAACTTCCATTTGATATACCAATTCAAGCGCGCTTTCTTTTCTTAGCACTTCTCGCGTTTGTTTAAGCACTCTTCTTCATACGGGAACTAAGAATTGCCTTAACCAATTATGCCGCATTCTTTTTGTCCGTTCATATATGAAAAATGTCAGTTGCGAACTTTGCCTACTCCAACCGACCGTGCATTCACCCACCCGCTCTTTCTCACCTCATATGACTATGGTGCACAGTCAACTGATTTCTCGGCGTTTCTTGCGTTTCCGATTGCATGAGTATAAATAAGAACCTACCCGACCAACCGCGAAACCCTGATAAGCTTATCGCTTAACAATCACATCTACGCTTATTTAAGTGTAAGAGTCGAGCACATATTGCCTTTGAAAGTTGTAGTGAAAGTGAGGACGAAATAAATAGAAGAGGAACCTGGTTGTTTAACTCATTTAGCAGACGAACTCTTTCAGAGATGATGCAGCTCCCCAGAGAAAAGTCGAGCCAACTTTCAAAGTTTGTGTTTATTTTTATTTTTATAGAAATTATACCGAAATTCTATACAGGGTTTCAATGTTGCCATATATTCCGTAAAAAGTTCAAATCATCCACATTTGTACGTTCAATGTACGCTATACCCTTGAGTAAAGGCCCGCCAGCTCTGGCAAAGATCACGATTGAAGCATGGATGAATGGAGCTGCCCATCTATGCCAAAAAGAGGGCTCAAGCGGTTACGTCAACAGCATGCGAGGACTGCTGTCAGTTGCTCCTCAACAAAAACAGAAACGTTCCGTCCGCTCTTCACCGAATTAATGAATATGAAGTAGTGCCAAAGATTGTGGTCTGCGCGTCCCCAACAGCAACAGCAAACTTCGACTAAAACAGCATTGTCCAGAGCCCTAGTGCGTGCTCTATCTAGGCAGGCATCAGTATACGGCTCCTATGCCCTTCAACAAAATATTATCTCACAACTTAATGCTGTGACCACTGACACGACCAACTGCACAAAAGCCGCTTTTTTGCTGGGAGTGACTGAGTTCACGCCATACACTAGCGTTATTCAGGACGACGCGAAACTGGGTCAAAAAGAGGTGTGTGTGTGTGTGTGTGTGTGTGTGTGTGTGTGTGTGTGTGTGTGTGTGTGTGTGTGTGTGTGTGTGTGTGTGTGTGCGTGTGTGTGTGTGATTTATTGGGTGTCCTTTCGCAAGTTATTAGTTGTCTGGGGCTGAAACCGATGAATTGTTTTTAATATGTTCATCCTGAAGCGTGTGGACTGTCTAAAGCAGGGGTTTTCGTCTGGACAGTTTACCTTCTGTCCTTGCCCCTGCGGCGAGCTTTGCATTTTGATTTACGGAAATAAAATAATCTAAATGCACCATATTGCGTGCTGTGCAAAGCTGTGGCGAATTTCTTCTTTCAAAGAGCAGTTGTGACAAGGAACTTGCAACTATGCAATTAAATAGGACACGAGGACGCATTAGAAGTAGTACACTGTAAATTCATGTAAGGTAACTGTGAGATTATTTAGGGGTGCTTTGTTTTTTAGTTGGAGCAAATTAAGGATTCAGTGGCTTGTATCTCCACATCCACGTTTACAGTTGAGATAGGCGAAGAGATTTCTATACTCTAAACCTAATTTAGGCACTGAAAAATTTGATATGTGCACACAAGTGCTGCATCTTCATCACCCCTTTTCCAGGAAATTGAAAATTCGTGCGTTATTTCATTTGCTGACAGAACACGAAGGAACATCTCAAAGCAAATCAAAAGTACAGATAGCGATAATGAAGTCAACATACATTGGTAAACGGCGCCTAGTGCAGTTTGTTAATCTACAGCTGGAAATGAAGAGGGGGTGAGCAAGAGAAAGTGCGAAATTATGTTATTCAAACGTCATATTGCTACATGCATGTAATGGGTCTGGAGCAAGAGTGGCGCTCGCCCTGAAAGAAAAAGAAGCTCGCGCGTTCGTTGTCTACTCGAAACTCGGAATTTCGGCGAGGTCGGAGAAGGCTACGTGGCTCATCGGAGATCGGCTCAACGTCGAGCGGCAGGATCCTTTTAGCTAAGATTTGGTTTGCTTTTCATTCCTCGTATTTTTTGTTAGTTTATCTCAACTAAAACGTTGTTGCAGCCCTTTGGAGTTCAGGCAAGTCAGAATACTCTGATGTCTTTCTCATCACACGGCTAAGGGCACTCCCCTTGGCAGGCCTCACGACCGGTCAATGATTGGCCGCTCGATACCTACGCAGTGGAGATAGCTAGGTCCCTGTGGCTCTGGTTCCTACAAATGCGGGTTCCATTCCAATGAAGAATTCGAAGGTGATACAAGTGGAGCTTCAGAAAGCCTCGTCGCTTTTGCAGATGATTACTGAGGTCCGCCAGTTCGGCCGAGGGGGTATCCTGTGCTGCTCTGCAGACCAGGATTGCGTCCGAGAGATTCTGAATTGCTCTGAATTCGCTGCACAGCCGGTGAGCCCGTTTATTCCAGCTCATCTTGCATGTACGAAGGGCATAGTCCGTGGGGTGGAAACGAGTCTGGCACCTCAAGAAATTCTTGACTTATTTGCTGTAGCTGGGGCAGTTTCAGTCTATCGATGCACCCGAACGACTGATAAAACAAAATCGCCTACTGAATCAGTTATAGAAACTTTTGCAGGAAGAGTTAGGCCAACAGAATATAAGGCATGGCCACTAATCTACAAAGTAGAACCACTATCCCCGAAACCTTTACAGTGCTCAAAATGTTGGCGATTCAGCCACAGCATGAAAGGATGCAGATCACAGGCTAGATGTCGTCTGTGCGGAGAGAGTCATGACAGCTGCGATTGCAAATCTGATGAACAGAAGTGCTGCTTGTGTAATGGAGCGCACCCTGCAGACTCTGCTGAATGTGGCGCAAAAGAAAGAGAAATGGGTGTTCTAGAAATCAAAGAACGAAGGTGTTGCTCTAGGAGGGAGGCGGTAGCAGAAATGCATGAAAGATCGAAAGGTTACGCAGGCATCACATCCCGGCACACAGTGGCAATGAATGCATCGCTCGCAAAGTCGATAACTGAGGCTATTGAAAAGTTCACTGAAAAGACAATGCAGCGTCTGGCAGCTACTCTTTTTGAAGCCTTGGCGGATATGTTAACCTAACAGCTGACACAAATCATTGGTACAGTTTCTGTGCAAAATCGCGATTCGCACGCTCTGTTGATTTCAAGGGGTACAGAGGAGGAAATTCTGACAGTCAATCATAGATCTATATGTCCGAAAGCAGGACCTTCGAAAAATAGAGTTCAGGCTGAGTCAGAACCTGTGACAGATGTTTCAGGAGACTTTACAGATACGGACACAGAATCTCTAAGAACTTTGAAACGTAACAGATCTCCCCCTTCTAAAAAGTCTTCTCAGAACCCAAAATCCAAGAAATACTTGTCAAAGAAAGACTTCTTTGAGAACCTTTCAAAAAATGATTTCTTGAAAAAAAGATATTCTGGATCAGGCAGTTTATTCTGCCGGTATAGCATCAAAATAGGTTCCCTAAAAATTCTGCAGTGGAACTGCCGGTCTATTTGGTCGGCAACTACAGATCTACAATATATTTCTTCGCAAATTTCTCCCGACATAATTACCATTCAGGAAACCTGGCTTGCTAACGGTAAAAAAATTTACATGAAAAATTATCGATTAATCCTGCTGGATCGGCCGAGTGGAGGTGGCGGTCTGGCTTTCTTAATATCAACTAAATTTAGTCACAGAGCCAAGATATTGTATCACTGTACAGATACGAATTACGAAATTATGGTGTTAGACATAACACTACCAGACTGCTCGCCTTTCTCTTTTGCAAATGTGCACTTTCCTTCAGGAGTTCCAGACACGAGATGCCTCGATATCATGGTAGCTTCATGCAGAAAAGAAATAGTACTGTGTGGTGATTTCAATTCACACCATGTGTCTTGGGGCTTAAAATCTGATGTATGCGGAAGACGTTTGCAGGAATGAACGCTTGATAATAACTTTTGCTGCTTGAACTCACACGTTGCTACATTTGTAAGAGGTAACTCAAAATTGACTATTGATTTAACATTTTCCAGCTCCACTTTAAGCATATCCTCGTGGAATATATTAGATTGTGCTACAAACAGCGACCACCTTCCCATTACGTTTGAAATTAAGTTCCCGAGGTTTAGTTTGGCAGGGAAAGTTGGCTCATTCGTAAAGTATGCTAAATTACAAAAAGACTTTAAATCTACGTTAACTTTTCGGGAGGAAATGCAGGAAGACCTTAGGGCTATGAGTCTATGTGCGGTGTTGAAACGATCATTAAAAAATTCAACGTTTACTGTAAGCTGAAACACAACGGGATCTTTTAGCCCGTGGTGGAATCTAGAATGCGTCAGCTGTTAATTAAAAAAATTAAAAAATCTGTTAATTAACCAACGCCCCGACAATTGGAGTGATTATAAATTCATGGCCGCTGATTTTAAGCATCTAGTGCGCAAAGCAAAAGAAGACTAAAATATGAATAAATTTAATTATCTGTTTAAGTCTAAAATTAAGAAAATGCTTTTCAAGTTTTTACGTGCGAGAAAAATGATTCCACAGACAGAAAGCAGTCATTCCAACATTATCTCTCCTCGCGAACTTTCTGATTTCTTGGAAAATATTGCTAAAGGCTTGCAAAGCAGGTTTACGACAATTATGCGGAAATACATGGTGAAAATTAAGGGTGGATTGTGATTTTCGAGAGGTATCTTCAGCTGAACGGGCGGATGTGATGAAAAGCCTACCACCCGCTGCTCCCGGACTTGATGGGGTGACCTCTAATATGATTAAAGTGCTATACGAAATATCCCCACATGAAATCCGTAATATAGTCAATTATTCACTGAAAAATTCTTGTATTCCGGCTGATTGGAAGCTTCCGAAATAATTGCGATACTTAAGAAACAGGGAATGGAGTTTATTCTGGATAACGTAAGGCCTATTTCATTGACATCTAGCCTGGTCAAGCTTGTAGAGAGAGTCTTAAATGCCCGTATAATAAACTACATCAATGAACATACAATACTAAACCCCAGACAAATTGGCTTTAGATCGAGATACTCCATTTGGTGTGCACATGTGGATTTGGAAAGTCGCATACAGCTGGCTCGGCATCACCGCGAATGCTGTGCACTAGTCACTCTAGACTTAGCTAAAGCGTACGACAAAGTGGAGTATCCCATCCTAATACAGCAGATGTAAGACTATCGCTTTCCAAAATATATAACAGCATGGATTACAGAGTTCGTGAAAGACAGAGAATTTTATTGCTTCTTGGATGGATGCTCTTCTAAAAAATATAAGCAAACACGAGGTGTACCTCAGGGCTCAGTATTATCGCCGGTGTTATTCAACATATTACTAGTTCCATTCCAACTCATCAGGATATCCAAATTTACGTATAAGCAGATGATATTGCTTTCTTCGCAACAAACAGTGATCTGCACTCATTGTATCAGGCATTACAGAATTACATGAACAAGCTAGAAGGATGGCTTGACAATATCTATATGTCATTGAACGTCAAAAAAGTGCGCTTCTGCCAATCTCTTTTAAGGATCGTGTCAAAATTTTCCTGATGTATCGTACCGAGCTCATTCCCCAGGTCCATTTCCTGAAATATCTAGGCATCGTATATAATAGGACGCTAAATTGGAAAAGCCATATAGAGGAGGTTGGCTGTAAAACTGCCTTGGGGTGGTTGCGCAAATTGGGAAACAGAAAAATAGGATTGCGTAGAAGTACATTGATAATGATTTACAAGATGTATGTGTGGCCTATTATGAAATTCGGGTGTGTATTAATTTCACGCAGTGTGGCCCACAAGATGAGACAATTGATATTATTAGAAAGAGAAGCTTTGCGTTTGTGTCTTGGACTCCCCAAATTAGTGCCAAATAATGTTTTGTATGTGAAAGCGCGCCTTCCACCTTTGTTAACTCGGTTTAGAATACTTACAGTTCAAACTTTCTTAAAAATATACAATTCGCCTCTGCGACAAGCTTCATACGTTTTTATTCAAGAACCAACCGCATTCTTTGGAACACAATGGTCTAGACTACACTCCCCTCAGATTGGGTTCGTCCAAGCGTTGCTAGAGCCTCTCAACGTAAATATTTATCAGATTGGCATAACGAAGACGCCTAATTCATAACTTGAAATTAAATTTGATGATATTTTCCCCTCTAATGCGAAACAACTGCCCCTTCAATATTTAAATACTCGGTTAAAAGATTAGTTGACTCATCTGTCCATAAACAACATTATTGCGACGGATGCATCCGTATTGAACGAAAAGGCTGGAATAGGCATCTTTTGTACTCCTCTCGACTGGTCTTCCTCAGTTCGATTACCAGATTACACGCCTATATGCATCGCTGAGTTATTTGCTATAATTCTAGCGCTTCGTAAACTTCCTGCAAGTGAATCAGAAGCGGTCATACTTACCGATTCTCTCTCAGTATGCACTGCACTATCTGCAGCAAAAAATTTGACAATATTGAGTATGATTAGCAGTTTATTACCAGAAAACCTGAAAACATTTCACTTGCTATGGATACCTGGCCACTGCGGGACTTATCTAAATGAAATGGCAGACTCGTTAGCCAAAGCATCTTTAAGCGGACCACTCTTACCTATTTTACCTGATTGCGCCTACGTAACAGCACTCAGATATAGAAATTCTTGTTCGCACAAAGAAATAGAAAAATTATCATTGGATAAAGTCAGAGACTTCGTACATCTAAGATATTGCTGGAACAAACAGTGGTGTGTATCTCGGCAGTTAGAAATTACAATTACCAGATTACGATTCATAATTCCGCATCTGAATTACTACCTACATAAAGCTGGACTAACATCATCTCCGTTGTGTCTCTTTTACAAGGAATCGGAATCAATAGATAATTTATTTTTATCCTGTCAACGTTATGCTTACCAAAGGAAAAGATACCTGGTCGAACCAATTGAGAAGCGAGGTTTAAAAATAAAGGTGGAACTAATTTTACTCTTCTGAGGGATTACATTAGGTTATAGCCGCAGGGAAGTTTTCTCTGCTGTGTGCGAGTACATAAGAGCAACAAAGAGATTACCCTGTTAGCCTATATTTATTATCTACGGCTACGAGACTACCTGAATGCCCGACTTAGCCCACTAGATGATCCTGCCGCCCGGTTCTTGGCCAATCCCCCTTTGTGGGCGAGTGCCAGCAAAGCTGAAGGTTCATCATCATCATCATCAGACCCGATACAGTTCACACCAAAGACTCTTATTTTACGCTTACATTCAAGAACCAGCTCTATTTTTAAACACATTGGTCGCGACTACACACCCCGAAAATAATATTCGCACAAGCGCTACTACAGCAACTGAATGTAAAATTAAACATATTGGTCCACTACACAACCTAAAGTCAATGCTTAGCATACAATCTGATGATATATTTCCTCACAACGCGAAACAATTGGCACAAAGGTACCTAAATCACCAGTCAGCAGATTATGCAGCTCACCTAAACATGAGCAATATCATTGTGACGGATGCATCTGTGTCAAAAGAAAAGGCTGGGGTTGGCATCTTCTCTCCTTCTTTCGACTAGTCTTTTTCGATTCGACTCCCAGATTATACTCCTGTATTCATTGCAGAATTATTGGCTATTGTTCCTGCCCTACGCAAATTGCCCTCAAGCGAATCATTAGCAGTTATCATTACAGATTTGTTATCAGTTTGTAATGCACTTTCTGCGGCAGTAAATGCAGAGCTGATGAATACGCTTCGGCATTTAGTACCGAAAAACGTTAAAAAGTTGCATTTGCTATGGGTACCTGGCCACTGCGGATTATATTTGAATGAAATGGCAGACTCTCTAGCAGCAGTATTCCTGAGTGGGCCCACAATCCCTGTTTTGCTAGATACGGCTTATGTGACAGTGCTAAGGTTCCGAAATGCTTGTCTGCAATGGGGAAAAGGTAAGTTGGATAAACTCAAAGATTTCGAGCATTTGAGGTATTGCTGAAATAAACAGTGGTGTGTATCTCGCCAGTTAGAGGTCACTTATACCAGATTGCGGTGTGCCGTTCTACAACTAAACTATTACCTTAAAGCTTGACTCAAGGCATCACCGCTATGCATTTGGTGCAACGAAATTGAAACAATTGAACATTCTTTTTATTTTGTCATCGTTATTCTCATCAGAGAAAAAAATAGTAGCCCCATTACAAAAGCTAGGAATACAGGTAAATCTACCAGTAATTTTATCACGTTGGAACTTCATTTGTTTACTGCCACAGGGATATAAGCTCCACTGTTGTTGATTACATCAACGCAACTAAAAGATTACCGTGCTAATGAACCCTAACTTTTTCAGATCTTTAGTGTTTAATTCGTAGCTATGTCTGTCAAAAACAAGAGGTGGTTTGACCGCTTGTTCAGCAAACATTTTTGTTTTTGGTAGTGTTATCTTTAAACTACTTCTTCAGATTGGCTTCATTTTCAGTTTAGTTTCAGTTAAGTAGCCTGCCGCCCGGTTGTTGGCTCATACCCCGCTGTGGGTGGGCGCCATCTATCAGAGGTCATCAGCATCAGCATCAGACCCAATCAAAGCGCATATAAACAGCCAGCTGCTCTGCTATTCAATAAAGAACCTAAGACTCCTAGACTCGTAACAATTTAAAAGTTTCTTTCAAGTATAGCAAAAAAATCATGACTTCATGAACTGGTTAGCTCTCTAACAAGGCTCTTAAGATTCTGTCTTTGATGAATTGATTATTTGATTGTTTGATTGATTGATTTATATGTGGCATTTATTGTCCCAAAGTCACCATACAGGAGATGCCGTAGTAGAGGGCTCCGGAATTTTCGACCACCTGGGGTTCTTGCACTCAAATCTGAGCACATGGGCCTACAGCAATTTCACCTGTATCGAAAATGCAGCTGCCGCTGTCCTGATACAATCTCGCGACCAGTGGGCCAGCAGCAGAATACCTTAGCCATTAGACCACCGCGGTTGGGCGAAATTCTTTCTTGGGGCCTTATCGATTCATTTAGGTCGTATTGCAATTTTGATGAAGTAATGCCCCGTCTGATCATAGGCAGTGCTACCACCCTCCTAACCTTTTATTAATATGTGCCTTTCACATTGGCGGGATTGGTGTAGACCTCGCTTTGTGGGCGAAACTCTTAACATGTACTTGTGGCCTTTGTTGTTTTTATACGGCACCGAACCATTGCTATAATCTAAAGATATGTCAGAGAAAAAATGTTTCACTAATTAGACTAAAAACAGATGTAGGCCTAATATGAGGGAACATATCGCCGTTTCCGGCAAAATTAACTTTTCGGGAGGAGTATTGATGAGTAGATCTTTACAAAAATGTGCCTAGACGCTGAAGCTTCTCAAGTAAACATGTACCACCAAAGCACAAGTCGAGCGCTATATGTTCCAACAAATTACCCGTGTCAAACGACATATTGCGACGGGTAATTTGGCGGGTTTTATTACCACAACATTAAATAGCTTGTTTTGAAGAAATATTTTGCGCCGTCTTCGCTTGTGAGTGAAAAATTGAGAATGGTGCAAGTAAAATGAATAGTAAAACAATGCTCGGTCAGAGTGAAACCAAACAGGTCCGAGTTGGTATCCGAACCGGGGCATTAGCGTGAAAAGCGGCTGTTCTACCACACAGCTACGCCTCTGCTTGTGAATAAAGTGAAAGTAGCTTCCTCGGCTAGAAAATGCAGTGAAAGTACCTTTTACGCTTTATAAACACAGATGTCCTGTATACATGCTTCATGATTTGACATGAAATGTTGCAGTAATAATGCGCGGTACAAGTGCTAGTTGCCAGTGGGCGTCGAAGAATGCTATCATCATGCTGGCTTGGTGTTTTCAAGCCGGTCACCCACTACAATAGATACACATGCTACTGCGCCTATTCCTTTAACAGCACGTAGTGAGTACATATCAAGTTCGAAAATGTTTTACTAACTAAGTGCTCATACCACGCCTTTGGAACCGAAGATCGATATCTCGTTCAACCGCTTAAGGCGAAGATCCCCTATATTTTTACACTTCTTATTTTGCACGCTTTTAAGTACGCTTTCGGGGATATTCTACATTCTAATATTTTCTATTTGCTCCTTGAATCGCACAAGACGACTGGAAATAAATCGCATTTTCATATACAAAATATGGCACTTAACATACATTATATGTAATTGATCAGTATGTGTATACAGGGTGTTCCATGCAACTTTAACCAGAGTATAAAAATATGACGCATCCCGCAATTACGACGCTATTGATTGGATGTTACGCACCGTTGCCTGGAGCTAACCTATTTTTGTCTTTTCAAATATTTCTGAATTTGATATGTTTAAATAACTGACTTTTCAAAAAACGAATAAAGATAATAAATTTCGATGCGAAAGTTGTAGATCTGTTTGCAAAAGGTTCGATCGGACAGGTTTGAACTTTATTTCTGTTAGATATGAGTGTTTTTTGCTAAATACAAAAGCCCGTGATATACAAGAAAGTACCACGTGACAAGCCCACTCACGCGTCAGTGCACGCGATAATTCTAGAGCTCCCTAACATTCCGCGTACAAACGACACGCTTCCCTCGCACCGGTTCATGACAGCGATAAGTATACACAGTGGTTATAATTTTTGTTGTTGATAGCGAAACGCGTTCATTGTAAAGCCACCACTATCATTTCTGCCCTCCCGAGACAGCACCATGGGGCAAATGCTATGGTCTTTCATACGCGGAAGAGAGCACTAGAGTCAATGCAAGCACTGGCACGTGAGAGGGCTTGTCACGTGGCCTTTTTGTATTTTGCGGTCATTTTTATAGCAGAAAAACGCTTATGCCTAACAGATATAAAGTTCAAAACTGTCTAATCGGACGTCTTGCAAAACTATCTACAACTTTCTCTTTAAAACTTTTTATCGATCTTCATTTCTTAAAAAGTTAGTAAATAAACATATCTATAAACAGTATGTGAGAACACAGAAAATAGTCTGACTAACTCCAGGGAACGGTGGGTAACATGCATTTGGTCCAGTCGTGATTATATGTTCCGGCAGATTTTTAAACTCTGGCTAAACTCACGTGGGACACCGCGTACAAGTCGGCTTCTAGGTTTTGTTTTGACTGTGCTATGCCTTCCGCGCAGGCCTGGCGTATTTTTTGCCCACATACTGGAATTACGATGCTCGAAACGTGGCCGACCGCTGCAGACAGACACATTCCTCAGTCTGGTGCGAAAACCGCTCATTTTCCCCGCGCGTTACCCGAGTGCTACTTGCGAATTGCGCGGAACTGCGAACATCACGGATTGAGCGCAGAACGGGAAAGTTACTTACTGCGCGTGCTTTTGAGGGTTCTTGTCGTACACCGGAAGCATCAAAATGGTGGTGCTACACACTTGTTTAATGAAGACCACTACGACACTTCGAGGAATTTAGCGGGAGGCTGGCTTGTAAGAATATAAATAGAATGGCGCTCAAAAGACGCTCAAGTTGTGTGGTGAAGGTGGTTGAAATATTCACGCCATCCAAGTAACAGAAGTATACCACCCATTAAAATCCTTGAAGCAGCGTGTCCACCATTCTCTAGAAGGTTGCTGGAGAAAGGAAGCGACGGCATGACCTTGAATTGGTAAGGACGGTCGTGGGTAGCCAATGCAGTATCCTCATGATCTATTTCATTAAAAGCAATTTGCCAGTAGCCAGAGTGGAAGCCGAAAATTGAAAAAAGGAGGTGCCATGAAGACAGTGAAGTGCGTCGCCGATACGTGGTAGAGTGTATACTTTTTTTGGTGATTTTTTTGAGCTGCCGATAATCAACGCAGAAACTCCAGGAGCCGTATTTCTTCTTCACCAAGACACCTGGGAAGGCCCGAGGAATGAAAAATGGTTTAGTGATGCCTTTCACTGGCATTTTTCCCACCCCACTTCCTTCTAAATTATGGCTCGTTCCAATGCAGATACGCAAGAAGATTGGCGGAAGATGGGTGGAGAGTCACCAGGGTTAATTTGGTGCTTGAAACTATTAGTGTGCCTCAATGACGATCACGGAAGTCGAAAATGTCACAATAGGAGGCCGAAACCCGTCAGAGAGCGTGGGCCTGATGATCAGGCGAATGACCTAATCCAGTCGTACTTCGAAAGATGGCTTCATCAGAACAGGGCGGCCATGAGACTTCAGCATGGTCCGGAACAGTTACAGCGACAACGTTGATGCCATCGTCTGCTATGGCAGTCAGTGAGCAAGTGACATCTGGTAGGGCAACACTTGAGCAATGAGGTCGAAGTTTAGTAGCGGAATGAACACACAGTTGTTAACGATTGTGGTATGACATGTGGCACTGTAACACTGCGTGACAGTTGTGCTTCTGTTGTTGGTGTTGCGATATAGTCCTGCGTAGGGAACTGGAGGAGTGTACTAAAAAGAGACATATGTCACTGCTGGAGGTGCAAGCGAACAGAAGTAGTTGGATTCAAGTGGCTGACGGGAGTTTCACAGGCATCAGTGAGAAGAGTAAGGTTGATGCTGGGTGTGCAAGAAGAACAGTCAATTAAACCAGAGTGTATCGAAACAAAATAAAGCCCAAGTATGAGGCCATGGGGGCAACGAGCTAGGATGGCGAGAAGGACTACGTTGTGACAACCAGCTATGCAGGCACGACCAGTGAAGATTGCCACAACTTCCATGGTGCCACTATCGGTCACACGGATAGCTTGAGTTATAGAGGGCGCCACGATCTTCTGAAAACGGTGGCGTAGATGAGCGCTCAAAATGTATAAGAAGCCGTCTGCGTCACCAAGGAGGCACAGGAACACTGTCGACTTTTAAT